>BRYF01000015.1:10422500-10435000 GCA_030159135.1 Actinidia polygama | reverse complement strand
GATTCGGAGCCGCTCGATCGGTCTTGATCATGTCTGGGGGCATCTTTCATGCTATAAGATTGACAGTGATTGTAGATGTATAGGAGGGAGGGAACAGCATTATTGACTAGGGTTCTCGTGGTGGTTGCACATGCGAAAGAACCCTAAAAAGGACAGAGAACAAAGAGAGGAAAAAGGCCAGAGAAGAAGAAGGAGGACAAGGAAGGAGAGAGACATGATGCTGTTTGGATGTGATGGAATGTAGTTGTGTGCGCGAGTAGGGCCAGCCTAATCTCCTCTGAAAATTACAAAGGATGTGAGTGGCCAGAAATGGATTGGTTCGTGGCAATGATTTGAAATTCGGACAGTTGAGCGAATCAGAAAAGAGATCGGGTCATATGTTACTGGTTCAATCATCGGGGCAACCATTATTGATTTGTGATATCATAATTATGTTATTAATTAATTTATTATTAATAATAACATATCTCTTATTTTTCTACACTAGTTTTTATACTTAAAACCTAAAATTTTGAAATTAAAATATAATTTTTTTCTTAAAACAGTGAATCGAATGGTCCAATGACCGGTTCAATCGAATGAGTCGCGGTTCAACCGCGGTTCTTACTGGGTTTGATCGGATTTTAACCAAAACGGGTTTAGAGAGCTGACTGGACCGTTTCTTCGACCGATCGACGGTTCAACTGGTTGAACCGGCCGATCCAGTCCAATTTTTAAAACACTGGTTTATTGATAACCTGGGGACAAATCCCTTCGTCCACACGTGGAAGTTCATTTAAAACCGAGATAAAACTGCGTATCGACTAATTCAAAACAGAAATTGATATCATGCGAGTGGTAGCCGAATCCAGACAAAAAATTTCATGAGGCCCCTCAATTGGTTTTAGGGGTACGGAAGAAAAGTCGAATGTAAGATTTTAATTTGAAGGTGGGCAGTGTGCACACAACTCATATCATTAGAGAAAAAAAAGGGAAATTTATTTTTACACTCCAAATTTTGATTTCTACACTCCAAAATAAGAGTGTAGAAATCACTCCAAGAAGTGTCGAAATTATTTTTCAAAAAAAATAAACTTATATAAGGGACGGGTATTAAGTAACAACAGTCTTAGAGCTGAACTTCTCTAATTTGAGAATATTTACGATTAGTGATAAGGATATGCTTTTCTAAAGTTTGGTGTGTCACCGTAACCCTAATATTTACAATTTATTTATTTTTTAGGTAAAGACCGATTTATTTCGCCACGTTCAGAAATTGCAAGTCGATGAATAACATGCAAGGAAATAGGTAGACAAGGACATGAATAACGATTACCCTCTACCGATTGTTAAAAAAAAAAGAGAAACAAAACACAAATATAATTCATCTGCCTACCAACTTTATCAAGATAATTGGTCTAAGTTTGTGAACTTTGATTTGAAGTGTGAAGTATTTTTTATTGTTTATTTTATCATGTAACAAAAGATGTAGACGTTCATGGATTTGTGTTGGGTTGTTTAAGTGGTCCCACCCATCTTAGGGTAAAAGTTTCAAATTAAAATTACAGGAAAATTTTACGATCTCCAAATTTACTTGATTATCTGTACTCTACACACTCAAGTAAATTTGAACTAATCATTTTGAATTTAAAATTTTTTTATTAGTTCAAATTCGATAATTACAGTAGTGAATGATGGAAGGCCTTGTTGGAAACCACCAGTCACATATTTCCAAAATCCATCACATTCACCTACAATTTGGAAAAGCACATACCTCTCTCCCAATTACACTGCTCCAGTGCAGATAAATCATTGTTTTTACTTTCCTTTTACTCAACTTTGCTGCCAGGAAAGGAGAGCGTGGGTGGCAATTACCAGACCTAATTATTTACAAGCACTTGAGGCCTTCTCATTAAGATGTTGGACAATTGGATGGCCTAATGATTTAAAATTCTGCCTACTAATTTTCGAGGGTATGAGTTCGAATTTGAAGGCAGGGGTTACTTTGATCCAAAGTTCAAAATAACAGCTTATACATTATATATCGGCTGTTACGTCCAATACCATTATTTTAATAAATATTGGTCGATATTATTTATTATCGACTGATACAAAGCTATATAACCGATATCGATACCGCAATTTAAAACTGTGCCGATCATATAATGCCCAAGACTGTATGTATCCAATGTACCCCACCCAAAACCCATTAATAAAGACTAAACTGGATGTAGTTTTTAAAAAACAAATGTGCAAAGAAGAAACTCGTCTATCACAATATAAAGGCTCTTGAGACGGAAGTCCAAAAATGAAAACGAATACATGAAACACACAGTCCAAATATATCACAGGAGAATGGGCTCGCTAGGTGATTAATAATCGAATAAAAATAAAATTTATTACGGTTGCATTTTGGATCAAGGATTTAGGAAGAAGAAAACTAAGACTAGAAACGAACCAAGCCGTTCACAAGCAGACTTGGGGCTCGGCTCGTTTAGGGCTCCGCTCCGCTCAGTTCGCTTTGTAAATAAATGAACTCGAGCCTCAGTATAAGACTCGATTAATAAATGAGCCGAGTTCGAGATTGTCAAAGCTCGGCGGAATAAAGTAAAAAAAAAATTAAGATTAAAAAATATTACTGCATAATTTATGAAGAGTGAGTATATATTTTGCTACATATAAGGTGTAGGACATAGCTGATAATTTATATAAAAAAATAAGAATAGTTTCGCAATAAATAATAAAACCTTATTTGTAACCTTACATGTTTAAGATTATAAATCTATAATTTATTTAGCTTGTTGAGACTTGCTACAAGCTCAAGTTTGACTCAAGCTTAAAGCTAGCACGGCTCATTAAATTTTTCGCAAAGCTCCACTCGAACCCGCTAAAATCAAAATAAACAAGCCAAAGCACACCAAAAGCTCGGCTTGGCTCCACTCGTTTGCAACCAGAAAAGTATTGACAAAAGATTAAATTTGAACCGTTGAACCTATTAAATTTCCCTTACTTTTTTTGTCCCTCCAACAAATCCTTAATTCAAAATCCTTAATTCAAGCACAATTTTAGAGACTTAAAAAAGAGCAGTCATTCATGTAATCACATGACCAGCATGCAGCCTAAATCTTGCCATTGAATTTCATGTCAGATGATAACTATAATAGAGTAGTCATCAAAACTCCTAGAGTGGGATTGACACGAGTGATAATCACATAAGCCACCAGAGGCACATGAAGCGATTTGTAAAACCTGAGTCTATATAGCCTTAGTCACTAACTAGTGCGAATAGATAGTCAGGGGTTCAATACCCAAACGCGTGCTATCAATTCAAGTGTTAGGTCAGTCCATACGTCGACTTTAAATGACCCCCCGCTTTTGGATAGTGGGATTGATTCCCGGATTAGTCAACCTAGTGGATTAGATAACGAGTTATAAAAAAAAAAAAATAACCGAGTCATCAAATATCAGCAGGTAGATTGGCAAATACAAATAGTATTTCAGGATTGAAATACCCAGGATCAGTAAAAAACCAGCACATCACTTAAACAGACACAGAATTTGGGTTTCTTAGACAGTATAGTGACTTTGAACTAGATGGATCTGTTCCACCAAAACAACACAAAACAATATCAAAAAAGAAAAAGAAAAACAGAATTGGAAACAGAAGGAAAGAACTCAAAGCAGGACACAAACACGGAAAAGCAGCGAACAGACAACAAGGATATAACTAACAACCGTTTAGTTATGTACACATTGTACGGTAATTGAACTAGGCGTACAAATTTTTGTGAGTTTCTATTTTCCACTGTCAAGCAAATTGACAAATAAAACGTGGAAACGTAACATGGTGAGTATATTCCGAAGCCCTGACCAGAACCAAATCTGGCATTTTGGGTAGAGTGTACTTTCCTAAGTTCACATTTTCCCACAGCTCAGTGAGTAGCGAAATGAAACCAAAAAGATGGTGCTATTTTTAATCTGTATTACAATGATAAAAAACAGAATGAAATATGCTGAAGCAAAGGAACTGCTTTGAAAAGCATAACAAGTAACACAAAGCAAATGACACTATAAACCAGAACATTAATTCAAAGTTCATTACTAAGAAAATATAGCAGCGACAAGATAGATCACTTTTAATTGTAGCAAGACGGATCATTCTTACACTGCCAGCTTTTAAACATTAACTTTAAATAACAGCATAGCTTGCAGCTTATTTGAACTTTGAACATTGACTTAAAACACATATCCAGTGAGGAACAAAAAAACTAGGAGCTCACATTGACATTAGCTTTGGACCATTATCTGGCATGCCCATCCCAGCAGCAAGGTCAGCATCAAGTTGCGTATGTGGTGCAGGCCCCATCATTTGCTTCAAACTGCATCAACAGAGCTCATGTAAACCCTCTCTGCTTATTTTCCAAACACATAGTAAGAAACCATTAATTTTTAGTAGACAAAGGGTAACGCGGCAGGTCCATTTAATGTTGTTTTATTTTTTTCTCGACACGTCTGTGAAACGGCAAGGCACACATGGGATAGAGTCTCGGAGACAAGCTTAAGGCTTTTGCAGTTTTGCTTGGATTGTTTTGGTGTTTATTGATACTTTAGATATTTAATGATTTTGTATTGATATTGTTTTGTGCCTCGAGGTTTATTTTTTTGATGGATTATCTATAGATTATATATATTTAGTGTTAGTTTCCATTAGTTTCGGTTGTTTGTAAAAGCAATATCCATTTACACAACAAATAAATATATATATTTTGTTATGCTCCCAGTACATCCGTATTATGACTTTTTTTAGAATTGATGTGTCCCGAGTCCATATCCGTGTTCGTGCTTCTTAGGTTAATAGTCACTAAAAAAGGTTTTAGGCATTCGCACATATTTTTAGATCATCAAATACAAAAATTAGAAAAAGATAAATTATCCAATCATTACAAGCCGAATTGATCAAGAAGACCACCAATACTATTATTCAAACACTATCTATAACTGACCCACAAAGTTCAAGGTACCAGAATAGAAGTCCAAGCACTTCTAGCCAAATGGGCGCAGGAAATTAAATTTTCTTTTACCGCTAACACTACTATCACAATCCTCTCACCACTACGGCACTACCACACCTATATAACTAGTAACCAATTTTTTGCAATAGTAGTGAGATTCGTGATAACTAATTAGGTGTTGGGTCCCACGGTCCTAGGTAGTGTTTTTGGCAATCCTTTAGACAACCTATTTCAGTTGTAGCTGTGTATTTTGGTTGTGATTATTTTAAGTATATTTTAAGCCAATTTAGGTATCAAAATCTGATTTGGAGTCGAGTATTTTTGGAATCCAATTGGAGTGAAAGCAAGCCAAAGCTTTCAAGTCAAGATACAAGCATTGAAGCAAATTGTACAAATAGATCATGGCCATTGTCAATCTGCTCGGTCCTTGAGTGGGTGGAGTATATTTTGGGAAAAGAAGTTGATTTGGAAAGTTTTACAAATCAATTTAGGAAAGACACAATGGTAAATTGATTGCATCATAGATTTGCTTGCCATTGAATTCCAGCACCCAAGGGATTTAACCGAAGCAATCTCACTGTTTTCAGCCACAGTATATTGTTTCATTTGGACTTCCCAAAAAGGTGTTAACATGGTCCTCAAGTCCTTTTAGGGTTTAACGAATATAAATACAAATGTAAAGGAAGATCAAAAAGGGTTTAGAGAACGAGAGAGGTTATGTGCTAGTGTGAGTATTATTGATCAATCTCCAAGTTCATTTCATTCATATATATCTTTGAAGTGTGTTTGAAGACCTCAGTCGGTTGCTAGTGTGGAGCATTCCAGAGGTGTTATGAATTCAATACTCAACCATCTATTGAAGGAGGAGCTTGTGGACTCTGTCGATAAAAGGAGCATACCCACAAGTTTGTGGGTTTGACACCTAAGGCGCATGGATTCCTCTAAGTTGGGTTCATAAGTCATAAATTGTAAGTTGCCTCTTGGACATAGCGGATTGATTTTAGCTCCGTGATTCCCACCCACCCCCCACCCCAAAACTTGGATTTTACACGTTAAAAAAAAATAGTACTCCCTTTTTGTATGCTTGGTTTACTTTTATTAGTTGTGATTATATTTTTTGATTGAATAGCTTCCGCAAATCCATACAAATGAATCAACCCATAATTTTCGCTAGGATAACCAAGGAGATTGCCAAGAGCATTTCAATTTTGATAAGTGTTTTTTTTTCTCAACCAGAAAAAAAGTTCAAGCATCAGAAGCATCACATGATCCAAAACCGTGTGAATGTACATATTTCAGAAACATCAAATGGATATACATATATCAAAACTATAACTCATTTTCAGAATATCAATACATTTCAGTCATTAATGGAGAAACATAAATAGCAAGCAACCCTATTACTTAACAAGTAGGGTGCCATACATAATTTAATAAGAAAATCTCATTTTCCTAATTGAAAAACAATTTACCAACAATCAAATAAGATGATTGGTGTTCAAACCAATCTAATGAGTGCTCAAACCAAGTATAGAGGTGATAAAGGGAATTCGAAGCGTTACCAATCTCAAATGTTTGTGACTGCTACAGCTAGTAATAACAATGGTATGAGCTCCCTATTTTTGGGTACAACGAGGCCTAAGTCCAAACTAAATGGAAAATCTGGGCTTTATTCCTATCTTGCTCTATCAAAACTACCACATCACTGGAGATGTCTGAGAATTTGCAAGGTGGCATCCAAGTGAAACGCATCACACCCCTATTAGCTTCATGCCATGTACGCTAAACACAAAACATCAAGCTCTGCTTGAGGTAGCTCTAGGGGGAGCATCATCAATCTTCAGAATATGCTTTAGAGCTTTAACTAGGTCCAATTCCAATATTAACCGAGCAACACTTTCTTGTTGAGCTAAACAAAGACCTCCATAAGTCCATATCATATACTATATATATAAAGGAGACTCGCAATGAGGAGCTCCATGATGTGCCACGTGTCCTTTTAGGAGCGATAGGACACTTACATGTGTACAAAGTCCTTCCATCCTCTACTTTATATTTTAGGGTAAATTCTATCGGTGGTGCCCGTAGTTTCCCAGTGTTTCACTTTGGTTCCTGTAGTTTAAATTTGTACATTTAGAGCCCTATAGGTTCTATTCAATTTTAATGCGGCCACTCTTTTCAAAGGCATTAAAAATTATATCAAATAATACATGGGTCGTTTTTGTTTTCTCTGCAATTTCCTCCAATAATGTATTTTGACGGAGGGACGGTATTAGAATCGATTGGAAACTACAGGGGTTCTAAATTTCTAATTGTTCAAATTGGATTCACAGAGACCACAACGAAGCTTTTTCTAAACGATATGGACTGAAAGTGAAAAGTACCGCATGTTTTATTACTCTCTGGGCAACATTTGACCTTAACTATTACAAACCTCCATGTACATCCACTTCTCTTCCATCTACACTCAAGTCTTTATACCATGGGTCCAAGTGACTCAATGCAAGTAATGGGTTGAAAGAGATTACTCGACTTGACATAAAACCTCCCCTCTTATTAGGGGCTTCTCCTAACGTCTTATCTTCTTCTCCAGTATAACAATTCCTCCACATTTGCTTCCTCTTCCTCTTCTTTCCATCCGTTTTCATTTTGCAACTATTCCCCTTTTATTATATATAATTGCCACAATGGAAGAGAGAATACACTTCTCTTTATCATTATTGCCTTTACCTCCATGCTTTTTAGTTTTTTCTTGGACGACTTTGTTCCCTGATGCTAGGAAGACTGATTGGAGGTTACCTTTTTTTAAGTATTCTTATATGTTTGCCATCTTGATTTTGTCAATTTGCTCATCAAATGATTTTTTTTTTTTCAAACTTGTGGTTGGGTTTGTCAATTTTCTTAGACAACTTAATAATACGGAGACTATTAAAGGCTACAACATTATTGCTAAAGATAACTTTCATTCCTACTATTTCCTCCTACTTCATGTGTGTTAGGATAATTTGTTAGTTTGGTTGATGCATATTAGGTGTTCGAAGAAATGCTCATGTGGGTTGGTTGCTCATGTATTTTGTCATGTGAGAGAGTTATGGTTTTCAATATCTCGGTATTGTGTTGTGGTAGTACTGTATTAAAAAAGGAAAAAAACAAAAATGAAACCTCCTGGGTCCCTTCAACTTTTAATTTTTTTTTATTTAGGAACATATAAAACTGTAAGGGCGGGGAGATAAATCAAAAGCTCTTGCATATTTCTTAAAATACGTGAACTATTATTTGTTAGATACCATGCTTTCCTTTGCACTATTAGTTATTGCCCATTTGTTTGAATTACTTCACATTTGGCTCAATCAATTCTATTCTATACCACTGCTCTCTCCATGTGACAACTAAACAAAGTACTAAAACATATTTAAATATCATCGAACATCTTAAAAGGTCGGTTCAATTTCTATAAATTTCAGATCACACTTTATTTGTATGTGGTTTGTGGTGTTTGTATCCAATGTGATTGGGATATTTGTTTTTTTAACTTCTAATTGGACTTATTTGATTTTGTATGCGTTTGCTAGCTTTTTTTCTTTTTTCCTCATGGAAAATTACTTGCATTATAGTATATGTGAACACATCTACGTTCTACTTATATGAATCATCAATCAACTACTAAAGAGGCCATTGTAATAGAAGACATTATTGAGAGTCTAAAGGGAAAACATACACCGACTAATTACACTATTAAGATGCATAAACTCTTATTGAATTCTTATAAACTCTTATTTTCCTTTTTCCGCCTTTTGTCCCTCTTTTTTTTAAACCCCTGCCTAAGCTTAGGAGAGGAAGCAATCAAACAATTGTCTAATAAGTGATTGATATATAAGCAATCAAACAATATAGCAGTACATAAGACAACAAGGAAATTTGAGTACTGAGGAGTTCAAGTGTTCTGTGCATGCCCCAATACTAGATCAACCAATAAAGACAAGTTTGAAGCAACGATAAAGCCAATATTGATTTCCGGTAAACTACTAACTGGCCATTTACACACACTATATTTGGCATAAATGCTACAGAGTAACAATAGTACAAATGAAATTAATTTACAAATCATACTTGACTCTCTTTCAATTTCCTCAAAACTTTTTAATATTGGGGATGCAATGTGGTTCTATTAGGTCCCAATATTTAGATAATGCTACTTTTTTAGAAGAAAAAAAGAAAAACATAAGTCACATTATTAAATCAAGAATGAAAATTGGAAACATGGTTAAATGGTACCTTACAGAAGGATAGTGCGACATTTAAACATTTATTGCTCTTAATTGTTGGGTAACATAAGAGGGATAAAGAACCTCTCTATGATTTATATATATCTATAAAATAAAACAGCACGGATTTTCAAAATGTATGTGCAAGAATTGTCTTTTAACGGTTCAGATTAACTTATGTCTTTAATCTAACGCTTTGGATGGGTTCTTGGCATCTTGCCCTTAATATAACTACTCAAATAAAACAACTATCAAAACTCCCATTGTTAGATCAAGGCGGTTTTAAAACTCACGTTCCTTCTCCTAATTTGTCTCCATCTCTCCACCCCCACCCCACCCCACCCCACCCCCACCCCTTCCTCGCCCAATGTTCTCCTAACTTCTCTCTCTCTCTCTCTCTCTGTCTCCTCACATCACTCTCTCTCTAATGGAATCTTTCTCTAGAAAAAAAAATAAAAGTTTCCCTTTGTGTGTTTTCCAATGCTCTTAGTTTCCAGAATTTTTAGGTTTGTGTGTTTAAATCCTAAAAATAAATGTTAGGTTCTTGAAAACAATTTTAGAAAGTGTTTTTATGCACGGGTAATTGGCTAGAAACACAGAGTTTTGGAGAATTAAATAACCGCATGTGAAGCTTAGAAAAGAAAGAGTTTGGGAGGATTGGATTTGTGAGAATTAATAGTATGCCAGTGTTGTTAATTTTGTTTATGTTGTGAAGTGCCTTCAGGCACGGGCCACACGCTAGTATATATTTATATTTTAATGCTTTACATCCAATTGAATTGGATGCCTTGATTGTTGTTAATTGGTCACTCTGTTTTTTCCTCCAATACATTGTTGATCGAGAGCAATCATTTTTTTCACATTAGGTAGAATATCAAATAAACTTTGATACTCAAGCAAATAAACTTTTTTCCTTAACACGGATATGCTGGAAGCTTCTACCTTGATAGATCAGCATGAATAGTGGTTGTTTGTTGTGCACTAAAAAAATATAACACATTTACCATACAACAACTATTTCTCCATTGCTAAAATTTTACTAATTTTATACCCATTTTAATATTATTGTATCTCAAACATAGCCCGTGCATCGCAAGGGTATGCAAACTAGTTTTCCCACATCTACGTGCCGAGCGTTATCATGAGATGCCCATCAGTATTGACTTTAACCCACTTCGCAGGAGGTCAAACCATTTGGGATAGCATGCTTCCACTAGAAGGGGAAAGAGGGGGAACAAAAGGGGGTCGGGGCGGCGTCAGAGCCTATCAGCTCATTCACAACATCCAAAACATGAGTCACAGATGACAATTTCTCAATCTCCAGCAAGAGTTTGTTGAGAATGAGTTAAATCTTTGGAGAGTCTCTCACCCTAGTGGAGACATGAAGAAATGCTAAAGGCTCATCCTCACTATTCTAGCCTTAAGAAAGTAAAAAGTCCACGAGTCTACAGTCTCTGGACATATTTCTGTCTTTCCCATCCCGTCTCTCTGTGGGGTGGTGGGGTGGGGTGGGGTGGGGTTAAGGGCAGGAGGGGAAGAGTATTGTGAAGTTTTTCCATGAAAGTTAGAAGGATTAACAATCCTTCCAGCTAAAGAGCAAACACAGTAACCTAATGAAACCCTTGCCAAGCAACACAATGAAAGTTTCAATCTGTCACTCCACCAGTTTTCAATAAATTTTAACAAACTACCATACGGATCATCATATAGGCAATTAGAAAACAAATAGAGCATACCCTACTTAATGAAATAAATGTGCTAAAGGAATGTCTAGTTCTTAAATTCAGTTGAATCTGATAAAATCCTTTAACTTAGTTCCAGCATTCTTACACATCAATTGTCCAAGCACTTCATGAGAAGCTTCAATCTTTATAAGCCAACTCACGGTGTAATCTTTATAAGCTTCAATCCCATCAACAACTAAACATACAAATTCTGTAGCACAATATAAATATATATACACAAAAAAAGAGAAAAGGAATGTACCGTTTCCTGTGTCGTTTCGTCTTGAAATGTTCATCCCTCACCGCCACACTCGCAAAGTATCGACTGGAGAAATCAACGAAAAGAAACAAATTCAAACGAAACCCCAAACCACAATAATTATGCATACAACATACAAATACATTTATATGTACATCAAGAGAATAAGATAATTTACTCGCAGTGTACGCAGTAATACTGTCCCATCCCGGGAAGATCTTCATCTACGGGCAAGGGCTTCTTCTCGTCATCTAGCTTCTGAAGCTCCTCATAAACAGCATCGTCACGTGGACCACAGTCAAGAAAAATTACCACAAAGTACGATTTTTTCAACAGATTTAACAAAAATTGAGAAAAAAGTTTACCAGAAACAGCGAGAAAGTGAGAGAAAATACCAGAAAAACTATGCGAAGGACATCTCTGAGGAGATTAAACAAACAATATTTGACTCCAAACACGAATTTTTCCACAGATTTAACGAAAATTGAGAAAGATTTTACGAGAAACAGTGAGAAAGTGAGAAAAATTACGAGAAACACTATGTTAAGGACATCTTTGAGGAGATTAAACAAACAATATCTGTCAATCCGTTTCAAGAGAAAACGCAATCTCTTATCTCCCTCTCTCTCTCTCTCTCTCCTAACTTATACAATCGATTCTGTTCTTATCTCTCTTGGTAATCAAACAAATTTGAGAAAATCTTGAAGAGAAAGTGAAAGAAAATACGAGAAAACAGTGAAAAGGATATCTTTGATTAGGAATTTGGATCGCCGATAGGTTTTGTGAGAGTATCTTCTCTTCTTCACCTTCCTATGCGGGCACTTTCCTCCCATCTTTCTGCGGTTCGAGCGATTTGAGAGCTTTGAGCTCGTCACTCTGACTGCAATGGATTAGGTTTTATTGTTTTGTACTATTAAAGCCCTAGGTTTGTAGAAGACGGTATTGAGCCCAGGTCAATTCGTATTTTTGTGGGCTAGTCCAGAAACAAGCCCAATCCATTGTGAAGCCCAGCTAATAAAACTTATTTGTTTGTCAAAATAAAAAGAAAATTAAAAAAGTCAATTATATTTGAGATAAAAATAAATAAATTATTATTTTAATAAGAAAAATTATTTGGGATATTTGGATTTTTTTATTTCATATACATAATTATTATCTTGTTGAAGTTAAACAATATTTTATATTTTATTTTTAAAAAGTAAATTTCTTAAAATTTTTGTTATTTTCTATATCAAGTTATCATTACTTGTAATATGGGCCC
>BRYF01000015.1:10400000-10410000 GCA_030159135.1 Actinidia polygama | reverse complement strand
GCACTCACTGCCCGTTACAAATGAACAAGTTAATTAATCAGAGTTTCTAGGACGTGTGAACTATTTATTTCAGCGTAAGAACGAGGAATATTGCAATTTGTACCCTTAAAGTATTGATTAATTTCCATTTTTTGCCTTCTAACTTAAAGTTTTCCCACATTGCATCTTAATTTATTGAACCATTTGCAATCATACCTAATACAAAACGGCGATCAAGTTTTTGATGGAAAACTGCCACGTGGCGTAATGTGGAGACACATGGAAAATACGTACCAATACTTAAACCTAAACCCAAATCAAACCCATCATCTTCTTAACGCTAAATCGTAATTAAGATCTGCCACCAAGATGGTATTTCTACCCTATCCATCAGCAGCCACATCGCTGCCACCACCCAACATCCACCACCATGCACTAACGATAACCCTGACATTTGCCACCACGACCATGGGCAATGGGTCTGTTGAGAGATAGATAGAGAGAAAAAGAGAGATGAAAGTCCGATTATGATTACATGAATTTGGCAGCGATTAGTGCTTGATTTGCGATTCCGGCGACGGCTTGTGATTCCATTGGCATGGTTATTTGATTTCCTGGTACAATTATTCCGGCGATCACGGTTGTGGTGACGACAGTTTGTAATGTGGGTAAATTGTTGTCCCCTCTCTCTCTCGGGATGGGGTGGTGGTGAGTTGGTGGGATATTTGGAAGACGGTAGTGGTTTTTGTTGTTGGAAGGGTGTGTGGTGGTGGTGGTGGTGGTGGTGGTGGTAATCGGGTAGGGATGGTGGAGGGGAGAGGTTGATGGTGAGATGGGTTCATTTACGGGTGGGTTGGATATAGCTTGGTTGTTCGGTTTAGATAATTCGTTAAGGGTCCTAGGTCTTACGGTTTTGGATCGTGGTTGCTAAGGCCCAATCCCACGTGGCACCACGTGTAAAATTCCAGCCACTGATCAAATAGGATTTGATTGAAAATTATTGGTCTAATGTAGGAAAAAATTTAGTTCCAGGGGTGAAGTGGGAATCAATGTTCAATTCAAGCTTTATTAAAAATAAACTGATTGTGATATAGGCAATTAGTACTAGCAATTTGCTAGCTATAGCTAGCAATATTTGAAATTCCGTACAACATTAATTGCAATATGGTGAAGTGATATTGACTGAATACCACTAGGTCAAGGATATTTGACAAATATTTTAATTAATTCTATTGAACATTTAGCTACTTGGCGGCTCTAGCCCATTAATTAGCATAATTGTAAATCAATGTGCAAGAAATTATAAAAAGAACAATTTTTTTTGATAATTTAATATTGTGATTATTTAAATCTTAGAATTTTTCGTGGTTGATATGCTAATTGTTTTTATCTGATTTGGTAGAGTAATAGGGTATTTTTGTCCAATTTAAGTTTTGCATGGGGTAAGTTTTTTTTTAAAAAAGATTAACTGCTTTGTTTTTTGAGTTTTTTTAATAAATTTTTTTTATCATTTAATTAAAATTTTATATATTTTTAATTTATCTTAACGAAAGAATATTGAAAATATAATTTTTTCACTAAATATATACATATGTATGTATGTATAAGCCATCCTAGGTGGCAAAGTCAAATTCTTCTGGGACCCAATTGGCATCATTCACCCAAAAATATTTTTATTATTTACATAATAGGTTTTGAACATATATTTCATTCATTTCATTCAATAATAAATTCTCGATACTCTGATTTTTTTAGGTTGTAACATATATACATAGTCTATAGACTTAATGGGCAAGAAAACAATTATTTTTGCCAGAGTATTGTTCTTATTATACCCTACAAAAATGGAGGTTGAGTTTCCTTCCATTTAGTTTTTGGACAGAAAACTGACAGAAGGGAAAGAGTGAACCTTAATTAAAAGTATAGTGTATTAATAGTCCACTTTTAAGGTGAAGAATATAAAGTATTTTTTTAATCAAAGTGCAAGGTGTATAGTGGATTTTACCCATTAATTAATCAAGTTTCTAGAATATGTGTACATCTCCTTCTACATAATTAAGCACAACTATATTGAAAGTAACCTGATTTGATGTACCAACTACTCGCAATTACTCTAGCAAGCTATAAGCTAGCATTATTCTAAATTCCCTACGACATTAATTGTAGGGTTTTGATTTTTACACTCCTTGTTTTACAATCTACACTTTAAATTTTGTTTTATTAAGTAAAATTATAAAAGTACCCTCAAAAGTCAATATAAAAAAGAAGGACATTTTTGTAATTTACTTAATAGAGACAAAATTTAGAGTGTAGATTGTAAAACAAGGAGTGTAGAAATCAAAACCCTAATTGTAATATGATTAAGGCCCGTTTGAGGTACTTTTTTTGGGTTTTTTTGTTAAAAAAATCTCAATTTTTTTTAACGTATTTGGAGTAAGTTTATTTGTGGTGATTTTTTATTAGTGTATAAAAGTTTATTTTGTCCTATTTGATCTATTTGAACCAAAATAATTTTTTTTTGTTTACTCCAAACGGAGCCTAACTTTGTTGAACTACACTATAGGTCAAGATTTATTTGTCTAGAATTTAATTAATTCTATATATTGAGTGTTTTGCCGCTTGGAGGCTCTAGCCTATTCGCATAATTGTAAAGCCATGTGCAAGAATTTATATAAATTAACGATAGGTCCCATGCATGAAGATAGTGCTTGTGGTGATCAATATCAATTTGTTGTCAGAACTCTTCTATGACGTGTGTGATGATTTTAATTTTAGAAGCTTCATGGGATAATGTGCCAATGGTTGGATCATACGAGGCATATTATATTTTTTAAGAAAATTAAAATGGCTATAATATTTGTAAAACGTGTATAAAAATATATTTAAAATCGTGAAATTATGAAATTCTATTTCTTTTGTTCTTTATATGTGTCGTTAGAAAGTGGTTAACAAAAGGGATTCAGTTCAGATTTCATTCTTTCATACCCATCCAAATTTTTCTTGTGAGCGCCACCCTCTAACTCTAACTGGTAATCTGAATCTTTCATCTCGTAAGCCCGGTAGTGAAGGTTATCTATAGAAGAAATTAACTTCATCAGACATCTATAAATATAAACAGGAACAAAACGGAGCGAGAATTTTATTATTCAAGACAGTCTAGCCCACAGGACCTAGATAGGATTTTTAAATGGGTCTGGTTTTAAATAACTAAAAATACACATTGAGAAATCCGATAAAGATTTAACTATCTTCTTTATAAGTTTTTTTTGCTTATGTTAAAATTATCATTTTTAAATTAAAAGCTCTTCATTTTTTTTAACTCAACTTGGTCCCCCATCATCAATATTTCTGGTTTTGGTCCCTGATCACATTATTGTCTACTTGGGTCACCTAAAGTTGGCTATAATGATTTATTTATTTTTCTTTTCAGTTTTACTTGATTTTATGCTGTTCATTTTGTCAAAAATAAATATAACAAAGTCACGTGACTGTAGTTATAAAACCAACCTTATTTTTATCGTAAACGATCCACGTGCTTTAACTTAAATATTGAATAAAAATGATTATCAATGTAGATTACATAGCAATTGATGCGGTGTAACCATATTATATGTGGGGTAGAAGGAAATTAAATGCAGATAAAGTAGTGGCGCAAAAAAGTTTTCGGTGGTTCTGAACTTTGCTCAGTCGAGCCTGCAAAACAACAATTGTGAGAAAAACCACCCGGAGTTGTTCAAGTGACGGATCTCCGACGATCAAGTCAGTGACCGGAGAAAATACAGAGAGTTCTTAGGCTGTGATTCTAGAAAGAAAAATTGTTCATTACCTGTGGATGAGAGAAGAGTGGTTATTTTATATTGTAGCTTGGCGCTTGTGAACAAACGCCAGAGAGTAGACATCGGCTGACCCAATTATGCTCTTATGGACGTGATTGGTAACTAGCATGTCATATCATAAGAACTTGAGCCCAAGTACGAGGGTGGAAAAAAAATTCAGCGTGTACACTACCCTCTGCCTATATCTCGGTAAGAAGACCCCGTCGAAATGTTCATGCTCACCATTCGAGCTACCATGTCAAGGTGGATGACCAAACTTGTTGTAGAGCGACAGTCCGATGGTGGAGTGTGGTGGAGCTCGGCCGGAGATGTGCTTGGATATTATATCCCCTTACATTATCTGACTTGGAGAGAAGCCATTCTCTGTACTTGGGACTAATTTGGTCTAGTTTTATTTTTTTTAGTTGTTTTGTTTTTTTGAGACTTTTCTCCTTTTGCGAATGTTTTCAGTTGATCAAGATTTTTTATTCTTATTCTTACTATTGCCCAGAACAATTTGAAAATGAAAAAAAAATGTTCAATTTTTTTAAAAAAATATTATGAAAACAAAAATTTAGCTAATTTGTAGAGTAAAAATGATTTTTTTCTTTAAAAAATAATTTCTTTAATTAGATTAAAGTTTTTATATTTTCAGACCTCTCTCGTTAAAAAAAATCAAAAAACTATAAAATTGAGAAAATTGTCAAAAAATAGTACTTTTCATACAAGATTATCATTGAGTTCAAGTCTTCATAATTGTATTTTAATTAGGACATATAAGGTTTATTTATGATAACTCGGTATCGATAAGTTCAAGTCTTCATAATTGTATTTACTCCCCTATTTTTACACATTTTATTAAAATATTAATTTATTTTTATACCCAATTATAATTACCTTAAATATTAAATTTTCTTGTAAGGTGAATTTGAATTTTACGCTTTTTCATTAACTTGTAAAATAAAATTCCACAATCAAATTTGATTATTTATAATTATTTTTTGTATAATTAAACAAAATCCAGTGCTATATAACTAATTCTAATATATATAAAATATAAAAATTAAATAAACCAATTACACTGAACGTGACAAGTGAGAACCCAACCAAATGGGACAATCACATGCTAATTTAAAAAATAAAAATACTAAGTAAATTTCACATGAATATTAATTAAATGAAAATATATATATATATTAAATGAAAATTATACTAATTAATTAAATAAATATTTTAAATTTTGAAAATAACAAAAAATAAAGTAGAAATTATTATATTCTAATAGTACCCTTATTGAAATGAAAAGGGCACGTATAGAAAAAATGCATTATAATGAATGTTTGGACATATTTGTACTAATTTATTGAAAATAGGACTTTGTTGTCCAAATGAAAACATAATAGAACTCAATGGTAATTCTAATCGAAAATTTATACTTATTGTTCATTTTCTATAATACAATCTTGATCAAACAGTTAAGAAAATTTATTAAAGATAAAAAAAATTCAAAACCGAAACAGTTAATTTTTTTAAAAAAAAACTAGGCAAAACTACGCCTAAATCAATTCGATCGCAACTTCTACTTTTAAAAAAAAGAGAGAGAGACTTTAAACGACGTCGCTTCTCTTTCAATTTGGGGATCCCACGCCCAACGTGTTTCAGAGAAGTATACAACTCGAGAGAAATTTTAAACCAAAAAAAACCCAAAGCAGGGGCAATCATGTCATTTCACTAGTCTGGCCTTGGTTGGTCAAGCAAACATCGCGGCCGTCATTCGACAACGGTTATTGGATTCCAATCCGGCGGGCAACCCATGCCTTATCCATGTTTTAAATATACTTATCCCCTTGTGGCTAGTGGATAGCCAGGGGGATAATTTTTATCCTGAATAATTTTTTTCATCTGGCGTTTGAATGATTTATGCCTGACGGATAACTTTTTTTTCCGGATAATTTTTTCTCCAGCAGGTGGATAGAGACAGATAATTTTTGGGTGACCCTCACCCAAACTAAAAGTTATCCGGGTAGATAAGGGGGTAGGAAATAAAGAAAAAAATATAGAGAGAGAAACAAAATGTATATTTTTATTTTTATATATATAGAGAAATAAAATATATATTTTTAATATCTAGATATTTTATATTTTATTTTTCTCTCTATATTTTCTTCCTTATCCCACGCCCTTATCCACCCATTCTAAAAAGTATCCAAACAAAGTTAAAAATTATCTCACTCGAAAACTTATCCCCCACCTAAAAGTTATCCCTCTCCCATATCCTCCAGCCAAACAAGCCCTTATAGTTTACAAATATTGTAATTGCATCATTCCTTGCAGTTGTGTCAGTTAATGTTTTTTAAATAAAGTATCAATGTGGCATTTCCATCCACCCGACATTCAATTGAGAACCAAATGGAATCTTTAAATGGAATCTTTACGTCACTTAATTTAACAAACAATAGATAAAAAAGTCATATTAATACTTCATTTGAAGCGTAAAATATTGACTGATGTAATTAAAAGAAAAAGGATGCATTGTGAGATTTAGATAAAATAAAAGAGTGCAAAGTGTGTTTCATAAAAAAAGGGAAAATGGTAAGCAGCACCAAATTCACATTTTTTATAAAAAAAATCTTGACTTTCACGTTCCTTTTATCCAAATGTACTATTTTTTATTATGAATTTATTCAAATATTCACATTTAATTAAATATTTATCACTTTATTGAAGAAGATTTAGGTAAATCGACCTTAACACAAAAAAAGAAGTGAAAATTAAATAATATGAGTGTGTGAAAAACGAAGCCATCATGTTCCAAAATTTGGAGTAAGAAAAATTTACAGAATTCAAAATAAAAATTTTAGATTCATTCGAATGTGTGAATTTCATAACAACAAGTGAATCTAAACTATTTATTTTAAATTTTAAATTTTAAAACCTAAATTACTAGACACTATCAGTTCTAGTGCGAAAAGCAATAGTCAAAATTCATACGCTATATACGAACAACATATAGATACAAAAAAAATACGTCATTAGACAGACTCGTCAAGCCGCAACAAACCCCCTTCCTCCTCTCCCTCTCCCTCTATATATCCCAACCTCCAACCCCCTTCTCTCTCATCATTCCAACCATTTCATTCCAAATCGAAACCAAACCAATCAACTCCAACCCCAATCAATACGTAGCAACACACACAACAACAAATGGGCGAGGTCAGTAACGTGAATGATCGGTTCCATTGGTAATTTGTCAAATTCAGAATTAATTGCACTGTTTTGTAACACTCCGATTCTTGTTTCTTCAGAAAGATGCAGCGAAAAGTGGAGGAGCAGAGAAGAAGGCGGACGCCGTTAAGAAAGACGACGGAGCAATCACGGTGGTGTTGAAGCTGGACATGCACTGCGAAGGCTGTTCTACGAAAATCAAGCGAGCTGTTCGTAATTACAAAGGTATGCCCAAATTTACGATTTATGCTCAAATGATTCAACTCTGTATGTATATCTATCGATCTACGTAGTACAATTGTACATTATAAGGCTCCGTTTGGCCAACATTTTTAAACTGTGTTTTTTAAAATAAATCCCGTTCTTTTGGCTGATTTGGCCTGATTTTTTGGTTTGACTGTTTTTAACCTGGTTTTTCAAGTCCCTTTCGACATAGATTTTTTAATAAATTAAGTGGTCATTAGTAATACTTTACTAATTAATAGCTAAAAAAATTAAATAAATTTTTAGCTATCTCAAACAAGAAAATTTTATTTTTATTTCATTTTTTTTATATTTTAACCCAAAAAAAATATTTAGCTACACCAAACAAGGACTAAATTATCAGCTTTGAAAAATTCGCTCATGATAAAAAAATGTTCTTACATGTGTTTTCCCCTTAGCTTTTCTTCTTTAATTTTTGAAGATTTAATTACGCTTAGTACACCCTATACTTTTATTAATTTACACTTTGGTCCCTCATTATTTCATTTTCAATTTCGAAAATTAAAATTTTAAATTCTAAGTTACAATAATTTTACTTGTATAAAAAATAACCACAAAACTGATTACAAAAAATAGATAGATGGCCAGTTTTTGTAGAACTGGATCACACTAAAAAAATCTTTGTAAAAAACATATCCCTTCCTGCATGAATAGAAAATAGATCGATGGTCCGTTTTTTAAGAAATCATATTAAAAATTCTTCTGAAAATCTTTAACATTTTTTGTTCTACGAAGCAAAACGACCCAGTTTCGTCCGTCTTGCATTTATAATACAGATGAAAATTACAATTGACTATATCAAAATGACCTTTTAATAAAAGGGAAGGGACCAAATGAAATTTTATTTAAAACGATGATGCTAATGAGGCCAGTCGACTTTCACAACTGGAAATAAAGGGAGTAAAAGAAATATTTTGCCAAAATTGATGGTTGCCAAGTGTAATTCATAAAATATATTTGGCCACGGCTGACATGTTGTTTGTGTGGTGGTTGATAGGTGTGAAAGAGGTGAAGGCCGACATCGCGGGCAACAAACTGACGGTGACAGGGAAGGTGGACCCAGCCAAGATTAGAATGAGAGTCGAAGAGAAGACCCACAAGAAGGTGGAGCTTCTCTCTCCTCAGCCCATAATCGCCGCCGGCGATGGAGATAAGAAGTCCGACGAAAAATCCGGCAAAACGCCTGGCGATAAAAAGGCGGAAGATAAGAAGCCCAAAGTAAGTTTATGTTAATAACGAATAAAATTGTGAAATGATTTTTACTTTATTTTTTGTTATCAGTAGTCGTTTCCGAATTCAAAATAAATAATTCAGATTCATTTTTTAACACGTGGAGCACATAGCTAAATGGATTTGTACCATCGATTTTATATTTGAAAAATATTTCTTGGTGCAAATTTAAAAATTGTAGATTTTCTCCTTTTTTAAAAAAATCATTTTTTATTTATAAAATGTAAAGTTATACAATAGTCCTTCCATATTATCATTTCTACAAATTTTTGTACACAATGAAAGGACTTATTTGTAATTTAGCATAGATAAAGACGAGAAATGAAGCGTTTTAACTTTTTAATAATTTTTAATTTGTTTTACTTAGAAGAACTGTAAATAAAATAAAAGGATTAAAAAATAAAAAAATTAACTAAATATAAAAATAAAATAATTTTTTTATCTTATTTTTTATTTTAGTGATTTTTCTTCAATTTTATTTTAATTTTAATTTTTTAATTGTTTTTTTCTTTTTCTTTTGCTTTTTCTTTATTAGCCTCCCGTGAGCACGGTGGTTTTCAAGATTCCCCTGCATTGTGAAGGATGTATCCATAAAATAAAACGATGCATTTCCAAGATCGAAGGTGAGATGACCAAATCTTCGATGTATGAAATCGTTGGTGAAATAAGATGAATCAAATTATTTTGAGTATAAACGCAGCCCTTGAATGAGATTCCTCATGTATTTTAATTAAATTCGGAGATGATTTCCTTCACCTTGGGATCATTTTATATTGTCAAATGGAGATTTTTTACTTTAATTTCTTCTTGTGGCTAATTTTATCTATCATGGTGATCAGGCGTAGACTCGGTGGCAATAGATGGGAAGAAAGATTGGGTCACGGTGAAAGGGACAATAAACGCCAATGAGCTCGCGCCATACTTGAAAGAAAAATTGAGGCGGAACGTAGAGGTTGTACTAGCAAAGAAAGAGGAAGCGGGTGGGGGTGATGGTGAGAAGAATTTAAAGGAGAAAGAAGGCGGTGGAGACAAAAAAGAGAAAGAAGGTGCTGGTGGTGAGAAGAAGGAGAAAGAAGGCGGCGGAGACAAAAAAGAGAAAGAAGGTGGCAATAGTGAGAAGAAAGATGGTGGTGAGTTAAAAGCCGTCGGTGCCAGTAGTGGTAGTAGTGGTGGAGATGGGAAAAAGAGCAAGGAGCCAAAAGTTGAGGTGGCCAAAATGGAGTATTTTGGATATGCTCCATATTCTTCGGATCTATTGGTACCATTTCATAATCAAAGTTATTTTGATCAGGGCTATGACATGTCAGCATATAATCAAGGGTACGTTAATCCAGTATATAATTATGGTCATCCTGATCAGAGTTACGTTGTGGAATACTCACGCTCACTTCCACCACCGCCTCCGCCTTCTTACTCGAATGCACCTCAAATGTTCAGTGATGAGAACCCTAATGCTTGTTCTGTTATGTAAGAATAAAATTATAAAT
>BRYF01000015.1:10342500-10345000 GCA_030159135.1 Actinidia polygama | reverse complement strand
ATACACACAACTTTGTGTATGGTTTATCTTACAGATCCCCAAATGCATCTCATTCTCTCTATCAAATGCATTTCATTCTCTCTCAGCTGTAAAGTACTAAGTTGGAAGTAGTTGATAATTCTTTCAATATCCAATTTGACCTTGGAGGTTTCAAACATGAGACCTTGAAGCAAACCTTCAAGTCCCAGGCTAAGCCCTGGGATTCTCTATACCAAAATTGTTACCACTGGCACTGAATGTTGTGAGATGTAATAAGTCAGTCCCAGCAATATATTAGAACTGATAAGAACGTAATTATATTTGGATATTTGGATACGTCCAATAAAGACAAATAATGATGGAAATTAATTTAAGGGATTACCACTGAATGCTGTGAGATGTAACAAGTCCGTCCCATTACAACTGATAAGCGCATAATTATGTTTGGATATTTCCAATAAAGACATATAATGATGGAAATAAATTCAAGTAATTAATGGTGACATGAACTTGATTTTGGGGTTGCTTATTGCTAACCAAAATGATGCAGCCCATGAATCGCCTCATCAAAACTGGGGAATTAACCAAATGATCTGTTCGATTGAGCTAAATTGAACTTGTAGCCAATTGATTAACCCAATGATTTGTTAAACGGATCCCAACCCAGTTCTAATCAAGTCGAGCGACTCCATTTTAAGTTTATGTTTGGGTCAAACCACTCCTGCAACGAACCACATGAAAATTGTGCCACTAACAGCCTTGTTGAGCCTAATTTGCTATAGAGTATTTCTTTCTGCTAGACCTTTCAGTTTCTCTGCGGTTTGGTAGATAACTCGCTGTGGTTCATTGATGCAAAGCGGTTGTGATCTGCATAAACTATCAGAATCTCTTGAAAAACATCATGAAAACTCCATAAAAACTCGAAATTCATAATTTGTATTATATTTTCATGCTCTCTCATGTTTTATTTAGAACATTAAGATTTATTTATTTTAGTATTTTCTATAAATTTTGTGCAACATAAGTTTTTTAATTGATCATGTAATTATGCTAGTACTTCGTATTTTCATGCTCAAGGCACTAAATAATTTATCTTGTAAATGTCATATTTTAGTTTCATTTCTACTCTCGTTTCCCATTTTTCATATGGTAACTATGGACCTGTCAGTTAGCGCCATGTAAACATGAAAAAGGCAACTGCTAATCCTTCTTCTCGTCCTTCTCACACATACTCCGTGAAGGTCTTTTTAGCCTTTCGGTTTGATAGTTCCCGTTAGCTGGCAAGGATACGAATACAGGTGAAGGAATCGGTTTTTGGACTTCAAACGCTGACTGGCAGTGGAGCGGATGGATGAGAAAGAAAAGAAGATGGAAATAAGTAGTTTTCAGAATACCTTATGCATATGCAACTGAAACAAGTTCTTGCTATCTTAACATCTTTTGTTGTGTACAAAAATAGGAAAGTCTAGTTCTGATATATCACAGTATAATACAGAATTCCTTTCAGCCGTGGACTGTGTTACGGCTTTGTTGCCACGTTTTGTGTTAGAAGAACCCATGGGCCTAACATGGTATCAGAGTCCTAAAGGCCTTCTCCTCTTGGACCACTCAGCTCACGTTCTCGCCATGAGTGAAGTCCCACACCTCTTGGACCACTCAGCTCACGCTCTTACCTCACATCTCCACGCTTCGCGTGAGGGAGGGTGTGAGTGAAGTCCCACATCGCCTGGATACGAAGGCCTGTACCTCCTTATAAACTCTTAGACAACCCTCATCTTATAAGCTGGTTTTTTTGGTTGAGTTAGGCCCAATGGGTTCTTCTAACATTTTGAGAGAGAGAAAGAGAGTCCATTCTTTAGAGAGTCCATTCTTTATTTTTCTTTTTCTGTCTAAATTTATTACTCATTTTACCTATAGAAATTATATAATTTGCATCAAGGAAACATTCTGATCGTGGCAGAGCAATGCAAATTATTCAGGCAAGGATGTGTCAAATTATCTTGTTGGAAATTTGTTCAATCTTTCTGAAAATTAAGGAATGGAAGAAAAGGCGGATCTATTTTAGTTGCTCCATTGTGACCTGGAGGTTATGGGTTGGAGTCGCGGAAACATCCTCTCTGCTTGCATAGGTAAGGTTGCGTACATCTAGCCCTCCCTAGACCCTGCAATGGCAGAGCCTCGTACACTAGGTAAGCCCCTTTTTTTAGCTCTCTCAAGACTAGTTTGAAACACTATGAAGTTTCAGTATGTACAACAACCTGATGACTTCTAACAAGTTAGGGAAATGGAAGAACACTCGTATATAAACCAATACAATTGCAGTTGAAGTTCTCTCTTGGATATGGGGTCTCTCTCTCTCTCTCTCTCTCTCTCTCTCTCTCTCCAATGTCATGCTTGCTTTATACCCCTATACTACGTTTGAAATAACTCAGTTACATGGCGGTAGCTTTTCGACCTGAATATCTTAGGGGGGATAAAAGACTTCTGCATACAACAGGATCAACTAGGCCTTAAACTAATA
>BRYF01000015.1:10332500-10335000 GCA_030159135.1 Actinidia polygama | reverse complement strand
AAGAATGATTAAGTAGCATTAGAGGTCTAAAATAAACTTATAAGCATATTACTAGACCCTTACATCCACCACGCGCCATTATATCTGTCATCAAACATGACTTAGTTAAATTCTATAAGTTTAATTTAACTCAAGACTCATTGGACGCCTAATTATAACATCATAGTATGCAAAATTGAAAATAAGAGCTTGTTATTAGCAAACACAATGATGGTGTAATTTAATGCTCTCTGCATTCATGTTTATTTTCACGGGATGTACCAGATGAGAATTAGATATTAGAATACCAAATTATTAATAATGGAGCTTATGCAAATTGTACTGTAACTTTTTTGGGTTGTAAACCTTGGAATGGGGACTCAAAATAAATTGGGCAACCTAGTTAGTCAAATCATCTCCATAAAAAAATCCAAGCATTAAGAGTTCAAATCAATTAATGTATAAGCAGCTTTCACAATATCATACATACTCAAAGACTGAAGAAAATGAGAGCGGTAATACCTCAGGATATTTAAAAAAGTAAGAGAGACTGTGTTGAATTTCCTTGGGGATACTACGTACCACTGACAACATATAAATGTAGATTATACTTCCCAACCAAGTGGTTAAGAAAGAAAACAATGCATGGTACTAGTGCCCTATGAGAAGGATACATTGGTTATAGCTGAAGTTACCAACCATAGGAAAATATCATTTGTAATGTGTTTTTCCCTTTCAGACATCGTAATATGGAGGCGATGAATCCCTCAATCAAGGGGTACTCAAGGGCCCTGGAGCTTCTCCAAGCCCAGGAACACACTCTAATCTCATTGTGTATCAGAAATATCATGACCAGCCGTTTCACAAATTCAATGCCTACAGATGTAAAAAAAGTAAAAAAAGGAAACAATATGAAGACATAAGAAAAAGAGATTTGGGTATCATAGCATCCAAATATGGTTCTACAAGCACAAATTCTATGCACAGACCTGTTTTGTGAAAGCCCCTTTTTCTCACGCACCCATTTACATTCTCATAGTTCAGAGCTTCATGCTGAATAAATTAGGTACATATTGCATTTGAGCTCCATAATATGACTATCCAGCAGGCAGAACATATGTATCCCACGAGTCTTCTCATCATACAGAAAAACAAGCCCCCCAAAGCCTATTGTTTTGAGATCATAGTACATGGTCACTAAATGAATGAAAGGAGGTGAAAGAAGACTCACTTTAAGATTGGAATGTTTACCTCAGCCACTGTTGGCTTGTGCTTTCTACCTATCTGCAAATATTGTGCAGTTTTCCAAAATATCATGATTTTGTCTGATGAAAAACAAAAAATGCCTCACATCTACTGTTGTGTTTGTGATGCTAAAGAATGGTAGGTAAATCATTGACACAAATCATTTAACAGTTGAAAATATTTAAATTTAACTCAGCACAAGGTATTAAATGGAGGGGCAAACTTCCTAAACAAATAACTGTCTTAGGTGCATTTTTTCCTCATCTAGCCAATAAAAGCACGAGCAAGAAGTCAGCAGAATACAAATGTTAAATACTTCAAGTTAAGAATACATAGCAAGGGACCTTGAGAAGAAAATGAAAACCATAATAGAAAGCAAACCTACTCTGGATATATGCAGCCAGGCATTTGGATGGTAACTTACTGCATAACAACCACCTATTCCACAACCTTCAATAGGTTTCGCTTGGACAGAGACAAACATCCTAATCACAAATTTATCTCCTTCAAAAAATAACTTCTGCGAAACTAAACATCATCCTTTTTTGGGGGTATACTTTCAGAATACAATTTTTTTTCTTTCATTGTACTAGAGTATGAAGGTCAACATTTAAAGCTTCCAGAAGGCACTGCCTGCCAGAAAATAGTAAGCATTCAGGCCAATGGACATAGAAACAGCACCAAATTTGAAGAAGAAAAGGCACAAAATACTGGTACACAGCTTCTCAGATGTGTCATTATCAGTCTTTATCTGCAAACCTATTTCTGATATCACATATTCCAAAGAATCTAAGTTCTCTCTGACCAGAAATGATGAAGTAAAGCCAAAAATGCAACTCATCTAACGTTCCTGAAGAAAGACTTTTACAGTTGAGATTCACCCATAGCATGATTGTATTCCAGCATCTTGGCTACTTATGGTGGTCACAATTAAACACAACCCAGAACAAGAAGTCTCCGGTAAAGTTGCAAATGAGAAATAGATTATGATAAGAGTTTAATATGACTACTGCAGATAACACAAAACGCTCTGTAAATCACTTTTTTGGCTTTGAGACAGAAGTTGGTATAACCATGTTTGGTTAGTAATGTTACTTTAGGTACCTCACAGAAACCTATCCTCAGGTGATGACTCAAAAGCCATCTCAGGTCTTTAACTTATCAGATGCACCCACAATTATATTAGGATGAGGAGAATTGGGATAAGAAGAATTACAAATTAACTACATAAAATTGTTTTGATTTTTGCATTGATTAACTTGTCTCACGGAGTAAA
>BRYF01000015.1:10297500-10300000 GCA_030159135.1 Actinidia polygama | reverse complement strand
TGGAGAAACAACGACGCATGAATTAGGGGGCTGATTCACTTGATTTTTGTTCGAAATTCAGTCTCTGTCGCTTGGATATATGTGTTAATAGTAAGGATTAAAGCTTTCTAAGGGCTTCAATTCCTGAAATGTTATTTTTCTAATTATTTTGATGAAATCACTTAGTGCAATTAAGCTAAATAAATGAAAGCTGACGATGATTTAGTTTGTTTACGGGTTAAAAAGTTAGGGTTTAGTTTATTAAAGTTGAAAGCTTAGGGTTTAATTTATGATGAAGATCAAACCATGGGGCCTTTTTGTATTTTTACTTTTTTCTTTTTGAGGAATCCCTATTTTCAATTCTTCTTATTTTCTTATCCCGATAAAATAAAACCAAAGACTTTATTCCTTTTATTTCCTTTCAGTTTTATTTTCTTACAAAAACACCCAAAAGTTCAAATTCATACTTACATAAAAAAGGCTACACTTAATGTTTTTCTGGTGAGTGAAAAAATTAAATTAATTTCATTTTTAATGGGAAACTAAATAAAATGAAACTATTTTTTTTTTAGGAATTCGTATTTGCAATTTTTTTATTTTTTTCCGTATCCCAATCAAATAAAAACAAAAGAATTTAGTCTCTCCATTTCATTTTTCTGTTTCCTTTTTCTAAATTATATTTTTCTTCGAAACATTTGAACCAAAGTACTAGTGGTGGTTGGTGGTAGCCAACCTATCAACACCACTAAGTTTTTGGTATCTACAAAAGAATTTTAGCATTTGAAACAACCGGTAAAACCAAAATTTTACTTTGATCCTTATAGTTTTTATTAAAACAATTAGGACCCTAAAATTTTATAAAGTTGCTTACTTCTATGGAAAAGAAAATATTTCACATCTACAATACAAATTTTTCAATTTATTAGTGAATTTTTAATTTCAAAAACGGTTTTGTCTCATTGTAGTTTTCAGAATCAATTACACATAAACTTTTTTTAAAAAAATTAAAAAAAACATTCATCATCTTAATATCTTATTTACTAGAGAAAATAATTTTAGTGAATTTGAAAACACCTTATTACTTTTTTTCCCAAAATTGAGTTCTTTTTTGAAATAATATCAGAAAATAAATTTTAAACACCATCAACCAAACAAGTTGTTGAAAAATATTTAGCAAAACTTGATTCTTGAAACCACCACCAAACACATCACCAAACCAAATTAGTAGGTAAGCATGGAATCTTGATAAAAAAATGTTTTTTTTTCTTTTTATTTCTCCAACTTTTTTTCTTTTTGTTTTCTTTTTGACTAAAAATTGCTTTCATCTTTCAAAATAGAAACATAAGATGGATGACTTGAGGGGGTCTTCAAGACCTAAGAGTTGGTTCATATGGTTTTTTCCAAGATTTTGCCTATAATTAATTACATACAAAGATAATATTTTTACTTTTGTACATATTCATATATCAAATGAAGTGTATAGTTGAAATTTTATGATTTCAAAACCAATAAAGAAAAAAAAACACTTGGGTTCATAATTTTGTATAGAAAAAAAAAATTATATTGAGTTTTTACACAAAATAGTTTGGCGGGTCATTCATTTTTTAACGAAAAAGATTTTTGTGAATTAAAAGACGTCTCAAAAATATATTTTTTTATAAAAAAAAATCCCAGAGAACAAGTTTCAAAAACAATCATTCAATTAAGTTTTTTAAAAAATTACTTTGCAGAATTAATTCTAAAAACTAAATCGAACATAGTTTTCATGAATCTTGATGTAGAGTTTTCAATTAAAAAATAATATTTTTAAATTAACAGGTCATCTTAATGGATATATTCTAATTGAAAATGATAATACCCAAATTTAATTTACCTCATCTTTCTATATGTTTTGTTTAATTTTTCTCATTGTATATTATTATTATTTTGCACATTGACCCTAGTTTCTCTATATTCTTATTGGGGTACTTCAATGGCAGACACTAAAATAGACTATGCAAAAACAAAATGGGGACCACCTTAAGGAGGATGTTGCAATGATGGAACTAAGAAAATTCCAATCCACTTCCTTTTGTTTTCCTTCTTTAAACTATGGTTCATGGAAGTTGGCTTCCAGTCTTCAAAGACTTGAATCTCATGCAATTACAAAATGATTTATCATTTGTGTGTTTGAACTTTGAATCATAAATTTACATGGGAAAAAGAAAATGAGTAGCACTTATTTTCCCTGTCTTTTCCTGCTTTGAGTTCGATCTCTTCTACCTTTAACTCAAAATCTTTGTGAATAGTCTGACACATATCCAGTACTTAACGATCGAAAGAAGAAATGTTACGAGGGTATTTGTTATTTCTGAACTTAAATTAAAATTGATTATTCAAAAGCATCAAATTGGATCCAGCTTTTGAAAATCAGTTTTTTTTCAAATAAAGCAATCCAATTAGTTATCCCTTAACCACTTAATAGCATTTGTTTTGATTCTCTCTCTTTGATCTCATGACTTACCAAGGTAATAGGCATAAT
>BRYF01000015.1:10212500-10217500 GCA_030159135.1 Actinidia polygama | reverse complement strand
TTGATTGGATGGAATGAAATAATCATTCTAGTATTTGATTGATTAAAAATCAATAAAATAGTCATTACAACAAAATTATGGGAATGATCATTACCATAATGTAATAAAAGAATATTCATTTCATTTTCATTCCATTGGATCATTGTGGACGGATACTAAATTTTGTTCGATCAATTTGAATTTTTACATTACTAATCTTTACGACAAAATCTGTAATTTAAACGATTTTGATCATCAAAATAATAAAAAAAAAAGTACTAAAAGAATGAAGAAAAATGAATTCCTCAACAAAACAAAACCATCACAGATTAACAATGGGGCGGTAATGAGACGTGGGACCATAAATCATTGAAAGGGAAAGATATTCTCAAAAAATTCCAAAATGGGTCGGCAAACCCGGACTTTATTTAATAGACCCTCCTCCACTCTTAAACCTCTCCATAAATACCTCTCCCCCTCCCCTCACTTCCCCAATCACCCACCAAAATCCACTTCTCAACACCCAAAACACATCACTCTCCTCCCTCTCTCTCTCTCTCACTCTTCATTCTTTCTCTAATGGCAAAGGACATTAACGTGGAGGGCGGCGGCGAGTACGCGACCAAGGACTACCAGGACCCGCCGCCTGCGCCTCTGGTTGACGCAGAGGAACTGACCCAGTGGTCCTTCTACAGGGCTATAATTGCTGAGTTCATTGCCACGCTGTTGTTTCTTTATATAACTGTTTTGACTGTGATTGGTTACAAGAGCCAGACAGACCCTGCCAAGAATAGTGATGAGTGCGGTGGTGTGGGCATTTTGGGAATTGCTTGGGCCTTTGGGGGCATGATCTTTGTCCTTGTTTATTGCACTGCTGGCATCTCCGGTGAGTAATTTTTGGGTCGTGTTTGGTTGCGAGAATAGAATTGGTCATTAGCACATCCAAGGGGTAATAAGTCTTAGTTTGGGATATCTATAAAATCTGATTACAAATAAGTATTATACTATACATGGACAATGAGCAACACTTATAATAAGGGCTAGTTTGGCCTAATTTTTTTAGTCATTTTAGTTTTTGATTTTGTTTTTGTTTTAGTAATTTTTTTTAGAGTTAACAAAGACAATGAGCAATACTTAATAAGGACTAGTTTGCCTTTTTTTTATTGAGATTTTTTTTAGTTATTTTGGTTTTTGAATTTTTTCGTCTTTAAGTTAACTTTTTTTACCTGATCAATTTTTTAAATATTTTTTCGGTTCTTCTTTACGGTAAGAATCTGAAAATATAAATACTTTGTTTAAATTTTGGAATAAAAATTACTAAACAAAAAGATTAAGCTAATTTACCCAGTAAAAATATTTTTTTTTGTTTTTAGTGAATTTTGTTACAAATTAGATTATAATTTTTATATTTTCAGACTTCTCTCGTCGAGAGAAATAAAAAGTATAAAATATTAATCAAACGGTAAACAAAATTTACTAAATACGAAAAAACTTAAATACCAGAGCAACTAAAAAAGCTATAAAAAAAATAGCCTGATTTCATCTTACCAAAGCCATAATCAAACATGAGATATGGACAACAATTCACCCCAAATTAATTTTATCGGCAATTAAAAAAAATTAAATTCCTCTTATGAAAACTAATTGAAAAATTAAAAAGCTCTTGGTAAAAAAAAAAAAACCGTCTCTCATAAAAACTTTGCGTAATGCAGGGGGCCACATTAACCCGGCGGTGACGTTCGGGCTGTTCTTGGCTCGAAAAGTAACACTGGTCCGAGCCGTCATGTACACGGTCGCTCAGTCCTTGGGAGCCATATGCGGTTGCGCGTTGGTGAAGGCTTTCCAGAAGAACTACTACGTCAAGTATGGCGGCGGAGCCAACGAGCTCTCCGCCGGCTATAGCACCGGCACTGGCCTAGCCGCCGAGATCATCGGTACTTTTGTACTTGTTTACACCGTCTTCTCCGCCACAGATCCCAAGAGGAACGCCCGCGACTCTCACATCCCTGTAAGTATTACTTTAATTCCTAGTACTTTCTAAAAAATTAGTTCTTTTTCAAAAAAATTCAAAAAAAAAAAGAACAATAATTCCATCAATTGAAGTTAATTTCATTACATTTTATCTTCGGTATTGTAGGTTTTGGCACCACTCCCTATCGGATTCGCGGTGTTCATGGTTCACTTGGCCACCATCCCAATCACCGGCACCGGTATCAACCCTGCCCGAAGCTTCGGAGCTGCTGTGGTCTATGGCAAAGATAAAGCCTGGGACGATCAGGTATATATATCCTCGAACACATACCCAATAACAATACACATAAATGTAAACAATTTTCTTTAAAAAAAAAATAAGAGAACAAATTGATGAGGTAAAAAAAAATTGACCCAAAATATAAAAAAATTACTAGAAAAATATAATCAAAAAAAATTTTTTTTATCCCAAAATGGGGTAGAATTTAAATGCAGCAGGTAGGACTTTTGACCTTTTTCTCCTTTATTTTTCCCGCTTTCCCATGATCAATTGCAGTTTTAAAAATCTACGGATACACAATGTATTGATTGTTACGTATCGAGTTTTTGGCTATATGGATATTTTGCTAAATATCAATTGATACAATCTAATGTCAGTTAATACATTGCATTAATGCCGATTACCCGATACTGCAACTTAAAATCATACTCCAATAGTACTCATGTTAATTATAATTAACTTTATTTTGATGTTATTGTTTCAGTGGATCTTCTGGGTGGGACCGTTCATCGGCGCCACCATTGCCGCCTTCTACCACCAGTACATCCTCAGAGCAGGAGCCGTTAAAGCTCTGGGATCTTTCAGGAGCTCTGCCTAATAAAGATTTGAAGTTCTCAACGACTTCAAATCTTTATGTTGGAGAGGGGATTTGGGAACATGGCAGAAGTTGTAAATAAGTGTTGGTGAGGAGGATAAGTGTGTCAATTGGGTTAGCATTGTGGTCTTGGAACTTGTTTTTTGATGTGGCCAAATGTTGTCACCTATTATGTTTTGCTTTCCTTTGTTTTGTTTTTGCGTTATCCTTTGTAGTTGCATCATGGGTGTTCCAAGAAATAAATAAATATATATATATATATATATATATATATATATATATATATATATATATATATAAAAGCAAGTTCATGAATCCCCTGAAAACATGATATTGTACTGAAGTAAAAAAAAAATTGATAGGGTTTTACAGTTTTTTTCTTTCTGTTAATGCGTTGTGAATTTAGTTCCCTACCTAGTTGCATTGGTGTTATTCGTCTGTTTCGAGTTTGATTCGCACTGTTTCGATTGCTTTCAATTGGATTGTTGGAGTATTTGGAATGATGGGTTTATGTCTATTGATATTTTTCTGTGCTGAATCAAATGCTTTTACTTCATGGATCTCCTCAAAGCAAGCCTTTTGCAAGGTTTGATGGCTTTATTTCGTGCGTTTTAAGTGGTTTCAAATTGAGTTCCCCCAGTTGCATTTACTTTGTTTTTCGGATTCGAGTTTAATTCATTGGGTTTCGTTTGCTGGGTTTTTTTCCCATAATAAACCAACCAGAGCCCGAGTATTCAACTCATTATGTAGCATTAGGTTTCAATTGGATAACAATGAGGAATAGATGGGAGAATACTTTTAACCCATGTGATATCAAGAAAACAAATAGAAACCAATTATTTCTTGTCCGTAAAAGCATCTCCAACAGGTTTCTCTTCTCTAATTTTGCACCATTTTAGGGTGTAAAACCTCACAAAAGAGCCTCCAGCAGCTGCCCTAAACCAACCCCTATTTATAAGGGTTGCTACAATAACCTGCCACTTCTAGCGAGTTACTGTAAAATCCCTACACATTAAAAATTATTTTTGCTTCACCCGTTCCCTTCTCTCTCTCGTCTACCTGAAACACTTCTTTCTCTCTCTCTCATTTGGACTGAACCGGAGAAGAAAAGGGGCTAGGGTTCACAAACCCTTTCAATCTTTGCTTCACCATCTTCACTGTAATCACCATCATCCCTCCTTCTTCACAGCCTTCTCTCTATTTCCAAACCCCAATCTATGAAACCATAGCCCAAACCCCTATCTCTTCTTCTTCTTCACAGCCCTATTTCTATTTTCAAACCCAATCTGTGAAGGCCTTGCCCAAATGAATTCTCTATAATGACCAAAACACAAGGAAAACATCAATATAGATTTATTAGTTTCTTCTGAGAGATGAATTGAAAGAAAGTGGGTTTGGCTTGAGTTCTTGGTCACAGAGGAGTGAGAAGCAAAGAAGGAGAGAGAAAATTTTGGGAAGAATATTTTATATATTAGAAAAAATAAAATAAATATTATTTCAAAGAAATGAAATGAAAATAGTGTGTATTATTGGAGTAAAATGAAAAGGGTTTCTTTAAACACTGTTCATCTTACATTTTTTAAAAATTTGGAGAAAGGAAATTGGGTATTGTTAGAGATGCTCTAATTTGGAAGAGTTTGTGGGAGTCTTCTAGAGGTCGTTAGTTGTGGACTTATATGGCAAAAAGTGCGAGTTCAAGTCACAATAATCAAGTTATTAGTGACAAAGGGAGGGTAAGATTGTTATTTGTTACTTAACTTATTCGAGACCTAATTGGCTAATTGTAAGCAGGAGTCTCATGCACCGGATTTGACTTTTTCGAGGAGTCTGCACTTAAGATATCAACAAACTATTTTTTTTGTAAAGTTTTGGTACTTTAGATTTCAGCGACCCATTTCTTTGCAATTGTGAAATTATGTCACAAACTCACAAGACATGGACATGAGCTTTTTTAGGTATTAATGAAAGTTTTCTTTCGATTTACTATTAGTAAACATAGATTAAGTAGTAAATTGATGCTTCATGATTAATGTGAAAGAAACCTGAATTGCTAGAATTTTATCTTAACGTTGACCAACTATTCCTTTCATTTTGTTATTGAAGCAATCAATACCACCAGCTTGTCTTCTGGTCCCTTATATAATTTGGACTTCTAATCCATCCAACAGCTAGTGA
>BRYF01000015.1:10205000-10207500 GCA_030159135.1 Actinidia polygama | reverse complement strand
ACATTGGGCGTATGAGATGATATTGGGGTCCTCACTGAACTAAAACTTTTTATAGTTGAGGTTTAGTTTGGGACATTGATCTATTGATATATTTTTTTAACTTGCTTCATTTTATTTGAACTTTTTCATTTTTTTTTGTAATTTCTTAGTTCGTCTAGAGAAATAAAAAATATATATTTAATAAAAATATATTAAAGAAAAAATTAATCAAAAAATTATTTTTGGTTTGGATTAATCTTATCTTTAGTTATATTTATTGTGAGTATAGTTTGTTTGTTTTTTATACCTCTCATCAAGATGAATTGAAGAAAAAAAAATTGATCAAAAACTGAAGTAAGTCAAATAAAAATAATTTAGGTTAAAAAAATTGTGCTAAACTGGGTCTGAGTAATTATTTATTCATTTCTGGCCACCACGTCAGCTTTCATCGACCCTAATTTCCATCTTGATTCATATTCTCGAGAATATGAAAATATGGGATCTCGTCTCACACTTTTTTCAACTAGTGGACCATTAGACAGTGACGGCTCATTACTTTTGGAGGCCTGAAACGGATTTATTTAGGGAGGCGCTTTATATATTTTGCATAATACAATTTTTCAACACATAGTCTTCATAAAAAAAACATGTTGGAACTGGTACGGAACCGGAACTGGTACGGAACCGGAACCGAACTAGTACTAATAGTTCAGTTCCCGTTTGGTCCTTAAAGGTTATTGGTTCAATTTCACTTCTCAATGTTGTAAAACCGGTACTATTGGTTCGATAATTGATTCTCTACAAAATCAGATCAATCCGGACTGTGTGCACCCCTATCTGTTAAAGTAAAATTTTATTATTTCGAACAGTAAACTTTTTACTGTTTTAAATAGTGGATGATGTTTAAAATAATAAAAATTAGAATTTCATTGTGTTTTACGATGGGCGTGGCGTGGCGGTGGTGATGGTGGAAAAAAAGAGTACATTTTTTTTTTTAAAAAAATACTGTTCAAAAAAATAAACAATACAATTTTACTATTTTGGGCGGTGGAGATAGTGACGGCAGCGGTGGCGGCTATGCCAATGGTGGGGCGGTGATGGTGAAAAATAGCAAAAGAAATTAAAAAAATAATTTTATTGTACAATTTTATTATTCTGGGTGGTAGCGGCGATGGCCGGTGGTGGTGGTGAAAAAGAGTAAAAAGATTTTAAGGAAATAATTTCACTATTCAAAAAAGAAAACACTACAATTTCACTGTTCTGCGTAGTGGTGAAAGCGGTGGTGATACTGAAAAATAGAAAAAAAAATATTCAAACAATATTTTTATTGTACAAAACAACAAACTATAAAATTTCACTATTCGCGGCGGTGGTGACTATGGCAGTGGTGGCAACACAGTAAAAAAATTCAAAAAATAATTTTATTGTTTAAAATAAAAAAAGGACAATTTGACTGTTCTGAGCTGCTACGCAGTGGTGGCGGTGACAGTGGTGAAAAATAATAAAAATATTTGAAGAAAATAGTTTTACTATTAAAAAAATAGTACAATTTTATTATTCTGAGCAGTAGCAGCAATGGAGGTGGCAATGAAAAATATTAAAATAAAAAATATTTTTATTATTCAAAACAACAAATAGTACAATTTTACTATTTTGGGCGGCGGCGGCAGTGACGGTGGTAGTGGTGGTGGAAAACAGTAAAAAAATAAAATAAAATAATTTCATTGTTCAAAACAGCAAACAGTACAATTTCACTATGCCGGCGGAGCTGGCGGCGGTGATGAAAAATTAAACTTAACAAAGTACTTTTACTTTTCAAAGCAGCAAATAATGGTTGTTTTATTTATCATTTTAAAAAACAGTGGTAAAATATTCATAATTTGGTTCCCTATTAAATTAAAGAAATTTACCTCATAAAACTTATGGGTCCATTGATTTGTAAAATTTAGTAAAAAGTTATTGGACTAATTGTTATTGTCTTAAAGGATCTAATCTAAGCCTTGAACCTATAGCTGAATTTTTGCTTTTTTTTTATCATGCGAAATTAATACTCTACAAAATTGCAGTTACTTTTTATATGAAAGTGTTCCATAATTGATTAAAAAGACAAGTTTTTTCGTAAATTTACGTAATAAAAACAAAAAAATAGAGTATTTTTTTTTTTTGCAAAAGTAAAGTATGATTTTTTTTAAAGAAAAAACAATAAAAAATTAAATAACCTGGCTTCTCTAAAATCCTAGACTGCACCCATTGTAATTTAAGCATTTTAGATCTTTTTTAGGGCTCATTTTGATGATCTAAACTATTCATAATGTAAATTCAATAGTAAAGATCAGTACAGTAAAAAGTCACATTGACCGGATACAGTACAATATTCATTCAAAATTATTTTATAACTTAATAAATGAGTGTAACACACGTGATTATACCCATTTGTCTTGATATAAATTGATATAGATCGACTATTGATCTATGTCCGATCAACGTGATTTTTACAGTATTAAATTTCTCTATCAAGTCT
>BRYF01000015.1:10157500-10162500 GCA_030159135.1 Actinidia polygama | reverse complement strand
GGGAGGTGGCAAGTTTAGAATATTAATTGGTGGCAAAAATGGCCACATGGTAACATAGGGGTCAGAGAACCCAAGCCATGGTGTTATTATTATTTTTTATCTTTATATATATATATATCTATATTATAAATCACAACTTCGTTTAAATTCTAAATCTATCTTTCGCTATCTACGGCTGAAATCAATTTGAGTTGATCTAACGACTCAGATTTCATCTCAAATTATTTTTTCCCTCCTAAAACTATCACTTTTGTATCCAATGGCTGAGATTGGTTTGATTTTAAACAAACGGTCACGATTACACGGTGTGATGGCTGTGATGGCTGTGATTACTCTCGCACGCCACACGGTATCCAATGTCCGCTTTATCTTACACGGTGTGATGGTTGTGATAGCTGTGATGGACTGCTATGAGGAAGAGAGGTGTGTGACAGCCATCTCTCCTCCCAAATCAACCCGTCTCTCTCTCCCCCTCAAAATGCAACCCTCACATGGCTCAGTTCTCTCTCTCTCTTTGTTGTTTGGGAGATAATCTCAGTTCTAATTTGCAAGCTATTGTTCCTCAGCACCAAGCCTGTCTACTGTTCCTCCGCACCAGGCCAAGATCCACAAAATCACGTGAGTTTCTTCAACTATTTTTAGTATGTTCAGTTGGTTTTGATAATCTTTCTTCAACCAAGTCTCAGTTTAGTATGTTCAGTTGGTTTTGATCAACTTTAAAAGGGGAGTCAGTTAGGGGTGTGATGGGGGCAGGGGAGGCGGAGAGGGGAAGTGGTGCAACGATTCACAGAGTCAGTTAGGGGTGTGAACCACAGGCTAACCAAATAAAAAAAACCACTACCCAAATGCAACCCAAACCGCACCCCAAAAACCCAAACCGCAACCCCAAAAGGAAAGAGGTGGGGGTCACAGGGGAGAGGCTGGAGAAGGCAGCATTACACGCACCCTTGGTGGCCATTTTTTTTGTCAACAAAAATCCTAATCCAAACTCTGTTTGAACAACCACAGGCTAACCAAAAAAACATAAAAATAAAACACCACCACTACCCAAATCAAAACCAAATCGCCCCCAAAAAACCCAAACCCAAACCGCAACCCCAAAAACCCATGGCCACCCAAAACCAACACCCATGCAGAGAGAGAGAGAGAGAGAGAGAGATCTGAACTTGCTCGAATCGCACTCGTGCCTAAATAGGATTACCGTCGCCTAAATCTCACCGCCAATGCTCGAATCGCACATACCACCATTTGAATCGCACATCACTGCTTGAATCGCGATCTTTGTCAATGTCGCGAGGTTCTAGGCAGTGTAGAGACGACATCACAATGACGACGGGGAACATCTTTCTTTCTTCCCCCTGGTGGGCGGTGATGGTGTGTGCAGTTGAGGGTGGTCGACGATGGCCGATGGGTTTGGGGGAGGTGTATCCTGGGATTTTGGTTTCTGGAGTTTCTGGGGTATTCTGGGATTTTGCTTTTGCTCGAAATAGATGGTTTCTGGAGTGGGTTTCTGGATTGTTTTCTGGTGTGGTTTTCTGGTGTTTGGCAATTTGTTTTCTGGGTCTTGGCACTAATGTGTTGCTGTAATATAATGTGTAATGTTATGGCAACTGAGCTTTGATTTTGACATAGTTAAGAAACTATTTTAACTGAGAAAAAATATTAAGTTCAGGTTAAGGTTCAAATTTATAAAAAAAAATTGTTTAAGGGCCAAAATGAAAATCAATTAATACTTTAAAGGGGCGAAGTATAGGTAACCAAAAAACAATGGATCAATAATTAAAAATAAAGGGAGTAGTTATTTTTGGTGGTTGGATTTTACAAAAAAATGTTGATCCCATGTTGACACTTCTGCCGTGAGTTGTTTGATGACTTAAGTTTTAGTTGGCTTTTTTTAATCGTATCATAATTTCTATTTTTTAAGTTATAAAATTTGTGATCAACTTTGAAAATAAGCTTACAATAGAATAAAAATAGCTTATTTTTGAATGAAAATGGATTTTTTTTGTTTCATTAAGTTTTTTTAAAATAAAAAATTAGACAAAATTTTTGTTGTTTTGAAATTTCTCTCATCAAAAGAACAAAAAAAATATATAAAATTACAGTTAAATGGTAAATGTTCTCAAGGGGTGGTTGTGTACTTAACTCATCTCAATCCGGTGCACATTCTTTTTATAACAGGAGTGCGATTAGAGTAAAGTATGAATAATATTTCGATAATAAATTAAGTGCAGTTTTTTTATAATAGGAGTGTGAATAGAGCAAAGTATGGATAAATCAAGTGCACATGTTGGCTAAGTTTATTTCAATAAACATATAGAGTGTTAACTTTAAGGGGGGTGAAGTGTAAATTTCTATCATGTTTATTATTGTAAAGAATTTATTATTGCAAATAAATAGTGCAACCATAATTATCACAAAATAAGAATTTTTGTCATTTTTACTTGGTTTGTAGAGTTTGGTAGAGTGAGATTATGTAAAATATGGAATAAGATTATGACTAAAACTGAAATTAGTTTGCTGGAATATATGGAGAAAGAATGACTAAAACTGAAATTAGTTTGCTGGAATATATGGAGAAAGAATGACTAAAACTGAAATTGTAGTTAGACTAATAGTTTGATTATGTGATAATTTGATATTTAATAACTGAAAGTGTGATAAGATCAGATCATATAAATACTCTTCTTTGATTGTTTGAATTAATTACGTTAACATAAGCCTGATGTTCAAAACATTGACGTTTATAAGTAGTAGTAGTTTTTTTGCGTAGTGCCCGTGGGCACGGGCAATTACTAGTATATATATATATAAAGAGAGGGGAGCCTATGGGTAGATGAGAAAGAGCCGAGAGCTGAGAGCTGAGAGCTGAGAGAGAGCATTTCTTTGCACAAAACAGCCCACACAAGCATATTTATATATATTTGGAGATAAGAGAGATTATAAGGTGTGGTTAGCCTTTGAGCATGAAAGATAGGGACGCATATTAACGGTGAGATGATATCCGATCGTGGTGAAATCTTAATGTGATGTTCACGGATGATAGATCAACCTATCTAATGGTCCTGATTTAAATTTGAGGTAAGCAGGAGGTGTACAATATGTTTTTTAAAATTCTATAATTATTTCTTAAATTGTCTAATTTTGTACTCCTTTGAGCACGTGTGCTATTTATTAAAATTCTTGATTTTTTATTGAAATTATGATGTGTATTGGCTAAAGTGCCATGGTATTGAATAATATGGACTGAATGAGCCTGCAAATGACCCTGACACCGGATAAAGCCAGAAAGGCTAGGTGAGGTGGACGAGGCCGGCCACCAGTCGGATACCAGGAAAGACCAGGTATGAGGTCTTTGATGACATATTGATTCGTTGTGCTACTCTGACATTTATTATTGAGTCATTTTTGATTCGTTGAGCATATTTCGGCGTATTGTATACTTCTCTGATTTAGTTGATTTTCTTCAAGTGAACGAGAGAGTCCGGATAGTGTGAGATGGGTCGGGAGAAAGACTTAGATTTTAGATCATTTTGTTTTAATTTAATTTTTTTTAAATAGATTATAAAATAAAGACTCTGATTATATATAAAATGAGACGTTTACGGAATACGATTGCGATTACAATTAACGACCTAGGCCAAGTCGTCACATTTTCCGTTTCTCTACGAGCAATTTTTAGTATTTTTTAAATGCTTATGTGTCGTCCAAGATAAATCCAAATATTTATGCCTTGTTTGGTCCGACGTTGTTAGCTGAAATATGCACTTCAATCTCTCTATTCTTTCTCTAAAATTTAAACCTATAAATTTTTTATATAGTGCCTTTTTGTGCGAAAACTCTTGTGAACAGATTTTAAATTCTGGATTTTTAAAAGCAATTACATTTCAAAAATACGCTATAAAGCGGGAAATATAAAAAGGAGTGTAGAAGAAGGATTAAAATTGGTGGCTAGCCTGTCAAATCATTTTTACTATTTTGGTCATTATCCAATGTCAAAGTATTTTTTGGTTTGCTCAAGTATTAGTAAAATAGAAGTTATAAATTGACAAGGGTTTGTGTGACGTACAAGGAAGATCTTTTTGAAAAGTTTATTCATAAAGAAAAAAGATGTACTGTACACCGTGTATATCATTAAAATATTACGATCGGTTGTGGTGAATGTTATCAAAATGTATGTGTTAGAATTAATAGTTTATTACGTATTATTGTAGTGAATGTTGTGACATTTTATCATAGATGCACTGCACATCATGTGTACCATTAAAATATTACGATCGATTGCGGTGAATGTTACCGAAGCGTATGTGTTAAAATTAATAGTTTATTACGTATTATTGTAGTGAATGTTGTGACATTTTGTCATAAACAAAAATTATATTTTTTTTTAGATTAGTTGTGACGAGTGTTATAATCAATTGTGATAATATTATATATTGGCGCACTATATGCATTATTTTTAAATGTTTATATGGTAATCGCTCCATTCATAAAATGACTTTGAAAACAAATATTTTACTTTGCTTAGAAGTTATTTTCCAAAACAATAAGTGATCTAAGTTCCATAATTTAAATACAACAATTACATTCGTCAAATAGACAATATCTATTATATCTTAATTGAGTAATTTTGTGAAGGTAGTTTAATGGCACATGCACCTGTTAGGTGCAAGTTTCTCTCATGAAGTTAGGTGCACACATGGCCTTGTCAATCACTAGCCAAGCAATTAATTAATTAAACATAACAAATCCAATCAATATTATATCAATCATTAATTGGAATTCTACCTGCTTTTCACATCGGACCAGTACTCCACTAAAAGGGTATCGATCACTGCTAAACCACTACTTTTACACACACACACACATATACATATATGTATGACGTCACTATTTATTTTTTGATAGTCTTACAGTATTCTGTCCAACTCAATTGGGTTCGAGAGAGACTAATATGAATGTTCTGAATTTAACGGCCATATAAACTTTTAGTACGATTA
>BRYF01000015.1:10117500-10125000 GCA_030159135.1 Actinidia polygama | reverse complement strand
CCCAATTTGGAAAAAAATTGAAGGGTAATTCATGCACCTGGGAATAATCTTGTGTTGTGAAATTTTTATCTCACTGACCACAAAGCATTGAGGTAAATTCATGTTTGAATGGAAAAAAGAACAAAGACAGTAAAAGTAAAAAAAAATGCATTTTTTTTTAATTAGAAAAATGAGAAGAAAATAATGAACAAAGATTTGAGGTAAATTCACGTGGAGTACAAAAAAAAATAGTCATTTTAACTTAATATATATATATTAAAGTGGGGCATATTAAATTGTGCAATTTGATACATATTAAAAAACATGTAGATAAAAACAAAATTGATTTGTTAACAAACAATAAAACTCTGAGATAGAATTAATATAGAGTTATAAACTGGAAAAAAAATAGTTAGAAGGCCAAAGTGGGAATTAGTCAATACTTTAAGGGGACAAAGTATAATTAATCCTTTGAAATTAGGACACAGATTTTCTGCCGTCCAAATGTTTGAAATGTACCGTGCAATCTAAGCATTTTGAGCCTATTTTAATAATCAAAATCGTTTGTATTATGGATCATTAAAATAGACCCCAAAACAATCCAAATTTTGGAAGGTAGAGAAGCTTTATCCTCGAAATAAATAGTATAAATTTCACTGATCACCCCTGAAGTTTCTAATAAACACGGAAACCTCCCCTATAGTTTCAGAAATAACAATATAAAGATTTCCTTTTAGAGCTATTTTTTTAAATGACAAAAATGCCCTTATATTTAGGGTTCTAATTTTTTTAATGCACCAATTAAAATAAATAAATATTTTTTAAAAAATAATTAATAACAGATATTTTTTTAAGTATGTTTAGATTATGAACACTTAAAAAGTAAAATATTTAAACATTTTTTTAAAAAAATTCTTATTATCAATGGCAAGCTTTGGACTGTACTATACAGTCCAAAATTTATTCCATAGAATAAATATGTTCCAACTTGAAATGTTAACTAGCAAACCTTTTGTAATTTTGTATAGTAATTGCCTGTGTCCACGGGTATTACGTCAAAAAAAAAAATCTTAGGCATACTCGTTAGAGTTTTATAACCTAAAAAACAGATAAAATATAAACGTCAGATAATAGATATATTGCATGCATATACGAAGAGATATATTGCTATAAAATGGAGAACGAATTAGAAAATATAATGATTTAAAAAAAGTATTGTTAGTTTGGGACTATTGAGCTTTAGAGATTTTCTGACTATTGATCACAACATATATGAGTCCCACACATTTGAGAAGAAGGAAGTGATATTTTTTGAAAAAAAATAAATAATCTTAGGTGAAATCTCAGTCATTGAATTAATTCAAATGAGTTTCAACCGTAGATAGTGAGAGATAATTTTAAAATTTTTAAATATTTGTATTTTATATTATAAATGGGCAATAGCAAGCTTTTGGTTCAAGCTCACCAATGACCTGTCGCTTGTTCAACTACGTACGAGAATTGAAAGGTTCATGGAATCATCACCATAATCTATTGTAATCATACAGTCAACAAACATCGAAGTTTTAGATAGTTAGCCGTGAGGGCAACTAAACCTGGCCTTGTATAAGAGAAATTCTAGGAATGTAGAATTTGGTCAAATTTATTTTTTATAATTTAAAATAAATAGTTTAGATGTACTCGAGAACGTGAATTCTACATAATCAAATGAATCTGAACCAGTTATTTTGAATTATGAAAACTTCTTTTTATTTAAATTATGAAACCGTAACAATACTATTTGTAAAAATGCATGAGACTCAATGATAGAAGTGGAACCTATTTAGGGTTGGTCATTTTCACCCGACTTGGCCCTGCTTTGCCCCGTATGGGGTGGATTTTTTCAATCCGAAAGAGCAATGGGTCTATGTCGAGACCGGGAAAATACATAACCCGGCCCAAACTCGAATTTTTTCTCAAAGAAAAAAAATACTATTTGAATAAAAAATTAGATAACTTAATATGTAATGGTTATTGTTGATTTGTTGAAAGGATAAGTAGTTAGTTTAATAACTCGTAATTATTTAATTTTTATTTTAGTATAATTTTATGGTTTAAAATAATATGAAAAATCATATTATTTTAAAATCATAGAAAAGAAAAAAAAGAAAAGAAAACCAAACCGATGAATCAGCTAAGAGCCTCCCACTGGTTCTGGCCATATTAACAATGTCAAAATTGCTTTATAGCTTGTTAAAGTGTCTATGAGGATTTGGCCTTTCTATTAGTGGACAATATAATTGATTTCTTGAATTTATCGGTCTTTTAGGTTGGATATCGATTTATAAAAAAGGGTATCAAAATTAGATTTCTTTCGTTGAAAGGAACTCAAAAAAAATATAAAATCATGATTAAACAGTTAAAGATTTTCATTGAAAAAGCTAGCCCAAACTTGGCCTTAGTAATTTCTAGAGATGACAATTATGTCCAAACCCGATGGAGGGTCGATTGAACTGCCTGTTTAGGTATGAGTTTTACTCAATTTTTAGCCTGAACGAGACGAATATGGTAAGAAGGATAAAATACTCAGTTAAGCACGAGTTGGTTATGAATTTATTGCTTAATTATCCGAATTCCACAACCATCCTTATACCGTCATACGGGTATGAATGGGATACCCCCGAGCCACATCGGACTCATTGCCATTCATTGCCATTTCTTTAGTTTGGAAGGAAAATGAAGGCGTTGACATGCAGTAGGATTCTTCCTGGCTTTCCCTTTTTCCCTTTTACAGGATGAGAATCCCCTTTTTTCCCCCTTCCGTAATTTCCTTGCATCCAAACGTACGTGTTCCGGATGACTACAGTGGATTTTGACTAGTGAATGCCAAGACTTGTGTTCCTTTTAAAACCTCCCATTATTGATTTTCTTGAATAAAAATAAGACAAGACTCAGGCTCCGTTTGTTAATGCTTAAAAGTCAAATTTTTTTATTTTTTATATTTTTTTATTTTTACTTTAAATAAAAATAAGCAAATACGCAAAAATAAAAAAGCAAAAAAGCTAACTCTGACCGACTTTTTTGCTTATTTTAAGCAAAAAAGTCACCCGAAAAACTCAAATAAGCTGGTTCCATACGGAGCCTCAACTTGATCTAGATTTTTTAAGTTTTTTTTGATTATTTTGTGTGTGTTTTAAAGTAATTTTTAACGGTTTAATTGAGATTTTATACTTTTCGGTTTCTTTTGACGAGAAAAATTTGAGAATTTAAAAATTTTGTTCAAATTTTAAAAAAAATTACACTAAAAACAAAAAACATTAGTTAATTTGGCTAGTAAAACTAAATTTTGTTTGTCTTCAGTGAATTATTTTTTAAATTCGATAAAGTTTTTTATATTATCGGATTTCTCGTACCAAAAGAAATTAAAAAAGTATAAAATATTGATCAAATAATTTAAAAAGTTCAATGAATACAAATAACCTCTAAAACTAAAGCAGTTAAAAAGTATAAAAAATAAAAATTAAGGCGTAAATTGAAATTTCTCATTGATGATATCATCATGTGCATGGTATTAATGTACGTTACATCTAATATTTACTGGCAAAGCTATCGGAGAAAATAGTAAAAATACAGAGACATAATTTAAATACAGAATCAATATACAAAATAATACGACTCATTTACATTTACCATAGGAAAGTGAACAAGTCAGGCCACCATTTAGGCTCCATTCAGTACCAGTATTGTTTAGCTTTTTTCTTGTTTTTTTTTTACTTAAAATAAATAAAAAAGTCAATCAGAGTTATTTTTTTTTGTTTTTCTGGTTTTGTTTTTTTGTTTAATTTTAGCTAAAATAAAGCCACAAAAGAAAAAAAAAATCTTGACTTTTTTAGTAACAAGCTTAAAAAAAATTTGACTTTTAAGCATTACCAAACGGAGCCTTAGACTCAAGTGTCAAATGAGGAACAAAGTCCAATACGTAGCTTTAGACTTGTATTTCTTTCGTCATAATCCTCATCAATTCATGACGCTGGTCCTCTCTTCACCAAATTAGAAAAGCAAACTCCTACACACCACCACCACTACCACCTCACCTCCGACAGCCACCGCCACAACCACTGCAGTTTCATGGCGGTTGGAGACTCCTCCATGCGGTCTCTCGAGTACACCCCGACGTGGGCTGTGGCGGTTGTCTGCTTCGTCATCATCTTTGTCTCTATTGTCATAGAGAAATCTATTCATCGCCTTACCAAAGTAAGCACACAAACACACACACACACACACACACACACACACAGATATAGATGTATTTGGTGATTAACTTCAAATGGCAATGAATCTTGATGGGTTGATTTGGTGCAGTGGCTCAAAAGCCGTCGGAAGACCGCCTTATATGATGCTGTGGACAGGCTTAAATCTGGTATGTAATAAAAAATCAAGTTTTGGTATAAATCTGGTATATATATATATATATATATATATATATATATATATATTGCGGTATTGTTTTTCATTTTCAATTTTTTTATTTTGATTTCTCAAGAACGCATAAAACTTGTCTGGTGAACTATCAATGTTTGCGGAAAAACTTTCTGGCCTTGTTTGGTTGTAATTTTCTTGAAAGCGAAAACCTCATTGTCTTCGTATATTATTCAAATCATTCTCAAAAAACTCGAAAACACCTTTCTGATATTTGTCTGAAATTAATGGGTTACTTTAGAAAAAAATCACCCCAAACAATTTTCGAACTCCAGCAACCAAAAAAGTTTTTGTGGGGGTTTTCGAAAAATATTTTGAAAGCAGAAAAATTGAACCTAATTGGGGTGACGAGTTTTCCAAACAGAAATTTTGATTTTCTTATGTTTGTGGTTCTTTTGCAGAGCTTATGCTACTAGGGTTCATGTCACTTATATTAGTAGTGACACAAGAGTTCATTTCCAGAATCTGCATACCCAACAGGCTTGCTGACATCATGCTCCCGTGTCGGAAGGAGGCGGAGATGGAAACCGCCACGGTGGAGCATTTGCAGCACTTGGTTGTTAGCTACATCGGAAAATTGTTGCCGGCAGCAGCGAATGGTGTTTATAATGGAAGTCCATGGACGGTGGCTCACCGGCGACTGGCCGATGATGATGATGATGAGGCGGCAGACGATGTTAGTTCAACAGCCACCGATTATTGTAGTAAAAGGGTATGTTTTTTATTTTGAGTATAATTTTATTCACTTCCTCATTGTTTAGCCAATTAAATATTTGTGACCAAATCGGTCACCTACCAGACAGATAGGGGGATCACAAGTGTGGAGCCCACACCATGAATGATATTTTGCATCTCTCTTGTTTTCTTCCCTACGTGCATACGTTTACAGATCACTTTTCTGGAACCAAATCCATTCATGATAGGTTACATAGAAATCGAGATTCATATTGGAAAATATTAAAAATGTCTTTTCCTATGTACTCAATCATAAGTACTTGAGAACAAAAATTAACGTGCTGGTCCGGAATCCTTGATAATTTTTCTTGATATACATTTATCTTATAGATGTGCACAACTTGCATTTCTCAAGTTGGAAAATATATTTTATTTAGTTTAGTTTTCAGAAACAGTTTTGCAGTACAATTTTTTTAAATTTATTTTTAAAAACAAAAATATTCATCCTTTTCATATACTATTATTCAATCTTTTTTGTCAAAATGAGTTATCTTTTTAATGTTTTCTAAAACAATGTGTTCTTTTTCGAAACACCCCAATAAAAAGTTTCAAAAATTATCAACTAAGCCATTTGAAAACTATTATGCAAAACTGATTCTGAAAACAACAACCAAACCAATTCTATAATTGTTTTGGTGATTTTGGGGATAGAGGATAGGGTTGATTAGAGCTAAAATTTGCAGGGGATGGTTGCTTTAGTGTCACAAGAAGGGATTCAGCAACTTCAAATATTTATCTTTGTGCTTGCAGTCATGCAAATTGTTTATAGTGTACTCACCATGGCTTTGGGTAGGGCCAAGGTAAGAATAATTTCTCTTATTTAGTGCAAATTTTAATTTTGCATCATCTTTTTTTTTCTTCATTTTTTCTATTTCCTCTTTTTTAATTAGCTTATTTTGTAGATGAGGAATTGGAAAGTTTGGGAGAAAGAAACTCAAACAACAGAGTACCAAGTTGAAAATGGTATGTCTAAATTCCTTCTCATTTTTCATTATAATTAAGAAGCTAACACAAGATGGAGTGAGTGTTTGGCTACCACCACATATCCACAACTTCTATTTAAGCTAAGCATTATAACACTAGATTGTAATATGAGTTGTTTAACGTTTGGTTTGAAAACTTAATGAGTTTAAAAAATGAGTCCAAGCTTGAATTGTTCACTAGCTGAGCTAATATAAAAAAAAAAAAAATTTAATTGAATCAATCACGAGCCAAGTTTGAGTAGTCTAGTTTTCATATAGTATAAGCTTATCAAAAGTCGAGTTGTTATTGATTTTAAAAAATTAATTAATGAGCTTAAAAGTATGTTAAAGCTTAGTGTTTTTTTATAGCCCAGTATCTCTGCGTAGCCTAATTGGATGGAAAGAGATTAATTTGGGTCTCTTAAATTAATGATCGGGTAAATTTCTAATGACTCTGAGGGAAATCAAACTAGCGACCTATTGAGTACAAAGTCAAGGTCTTACCAATCAAACTATCCCGGAGGGTTTAAAGCTTAATTGTTTACATAACAAACTAATTTCGAACAAGTTTTAATGAGTCCAACATGAGTCGAGTTTGAACAACTTTGTTTGTTTTAAGACTTTGTAAATATATTATTTTTTTCAAATTGTTAATCAATTAAGATTATTCAACCAACCAAGGATACAAAACAACATAAAAAGGTTTACTTTTCTTTACCATTTCCATTATTATTATTATACCAAAAAAAATTGAATTTTTATTGGTTGAGTGGTAATTTTGCCCTCATATTGTTCGACATTTCCTACTTTCAATTTCATTTCATTTTAATTTGGCCCATACGTGTACTTAATGCTCTTGGTGACTTGGTTGAGTCATGGGTCATGGAATGACTCCTTCAACCAATCCTCTAGCGGTTAACAAGTTCTTGTCTTTGGAGGCCAACGGGACCTCAGATTTTTTAAATAGTTTGGCCCCACTCGAGAAATTATTCATCACGAATTTTCGGACCACGCATGTAGCGCTCTCAATTAATGAGCGGACTAACATTTAACGGACTAATACGGGTCAAGTAAACTTGACTCGACAAGTGAGTCTTCGAGAGCTATGCGCCGTGGGAGAAGATTGCAGGTGGAGTTCAAGTATTTATTTAAATTAATAGTTTAATTTATTTATTATGTTTGATCATCAAAGAAAATTAAACATGTTTTAAGAATTTGATCCTATCATCTGAAATCCCGACTCTGCCCTATCGCGATCATTTCTTAACTTGTTGAGTCTATGTTTTAAGAATACGGCGTAATTACTTTGTACGGTGTAAGGTCAAGCATTCATTTACATTAATTGTTTAGTTTAATTATTATTTTC
>BRYF01000015.1:10107500-10110000 GCA_030159135.1 Actinidia polygama | reverse complement strand
AATAAACCAAACTCTGTAGGGGAGCTGCTTTTCCCCCCTCCCCTAACAAATTTCCCCCCTTGGCCCCACCCTTGTCTCCCTCTATAAAGACTTTTATGCCCCCACCACTCATCCACTTCTCTCTCTCCCCCCTCTCTCTCTCTCTCTCTCGGTTTTATTTTTTATTTTTCAGTTTTTTGTATTTTTTTTTGTTTTTTTTAGTTTTTTTATCATTAATTTTTTTTTAAAATTTTAAATTTTGTTTGTTTTAGTTTTGTTTGTTTTTTTCATTAGTTTTGTTTTCTTTTTTTTTATCATTTTTTAATGAAATTTATTTCTTTTCTTTATTAGTTTTAATTTTTTTTTGATATATAATTTTTTTATTATATGTTTTTATTTTTTATTATTTTTTATCATTTTTTGTATGAATTTTTTTTCTTTTCTTTATTATTTTTATTTTTAGATAAATATTTTTAAAAATATGATAGTCATTATTTATAAAAATTTAAAAAAGTATAAAAATATAGATTAAAATAATATATAAATATATATATATATATGAAAATAATAAAAATACTAGCAATTAAAAATCAAGCACATTAATAGCTTGCGAATAAACACTTTTTTCAAATGAAAAGTATACTTTTTCGATTCTGAAAAAAAAAATGTTAATAAAGAAAAAAAATTCTTATCTACTCAACAAATTTAATAAATTTTTGACCAAAAGTGTAAAATTTGATAATTATTTTTTTAAAAAAATTATTTACCGAAAAAAAAATAAAACTAATAAAGAAAATAAATAAATTTTATAAAAAATAATAATAAAATAAAAAAGACACAAAACTAATGAAAAATAATAAAAAAAACTAAAACAAATAAAAACACAAAACTGAAAAAACAAAAAAAATAATGAAAAAAATAATATTAAAATAAAAAAGACACAAAACTAATAAAAAAGAATAAACAAAACTAAAACAAATAAATACACAAAACTGAAAATAAAAATTAATAAAAAAAATAAAGAAAAAATATTAATAAAGAAAAAAAAATCATATCTACTCAACAAATTTAATAAATTTTTGACCAAAAGTGTAAAATTTGATAATAATTTTTTTAAAAAAATTATTTATCGAAAAAAATAAAACTAATAAAGAAAATAAATAAATTTCATAAAAAAAAAAAAAAGACACAAAACAAATGAAAAAGAATAAACTAACTAAAACAAATAAATACACAAAATTAAAAAAAATAAAACTAATAAAAAAATAAATAAATTTTATAAAAAATAATAATAAAATAAAAAAGACACAAAACTAATGAAAATGAATAAACAAAACTAAAACAAATAAATACACAAAACTGAAAAAATAAAAAAAAATAATGAAAAAAAAAAACTAAAATAAAATACAAAAATTAAAAAAAAAAAAGTGAGAGGGCACCAAGTGAAGAGAGAGAGAGAGAAACAAGGGGAGGGGCATAACAGTCTCTTAATGGGGAGACAAGGTGGGGCCAGGAGAGGGGGATTTGTCAGGGGAGGGGGGAAAAGAAATTTACCTCTGTAGTTATATTGTATCGCAGGCCCCATTCTGTTCCATCTCGAACTCAGCCATTTTGCGAAGCTCGCTTGTTTTCGATCTCGAGCCATGGACTACGAAGGCGATTTTGCTGATCACACTCCTCCGTTATTCGATCGCGCGGTACGCTCAGATCGCAAAACCTGTCTCTCTCGGCTCTTTTGATCGTTGACTTGTCAGATCTGTTTCTTTCAAGTCTCTGGTCTCATGATCTAGGGTTTCTTAATGCCAATCTCCAGTGCTTTTACGCTTTTCTTTCATCAAATCTGAGTCAAAACTTGGGACAAGTCGGGATTTTTTTTCTTCTCTTCAATTCTTATTTAAAAAAATCTAATTTATACAAAGACCAGATTTGATGAACGAATCAGGGCATCTTCAATTCGTACTATTTTCTTTTACCAACATTCCCAACTTAAAATTCCCAATTTGCTTGATAAAAATCCTGATTTGATATGGAAGTCTATATTATTTATTTCTTTTTTTCTCATCAAATCTTGCTACAAATTTCCGAACTTTTCCCAAAAACCAGATTTAATGAACAAAATAGGCCGTCTTCAATCCGTAAATGGGTTAACAAAAAGCCTGATCTACAATGGGTTTTATAAATTCTTTTTTTTTTCAAAAAAAAATCCCGACTTGTCCCAAAAAGAATTGAATGCTTTAAACGTTAATCTCTCTAAAATTTTCAAGCTCATCCCTAAGAGCTTCTTTCGCCAAATTTGGTGGAAAAATTTGTTTCTTCCTTGATTTGATGAAATATTATGTTCTCCCTTTAATTGATTTCAATTTGGTGAAAGGGTTGGATCTCATTTCTTGTCCTTTTATGATCAAATTTAGATTTGATGAGACATTTGGTGAATGATTGGAGATGGCCTTACTTGTGTAGATCTATACACTCGCGAGGATATGTTGTTTTTGGTTCTTTCAGTCTGATATGAGAATTTCAT
>BRYF01000015.1:10055000-10057500 GCA_030159135.1 Actinidia polygama | reverse complement strand
CACCCCTACTGTTCACGGATCAAACTGCAAAACTTAAAAAGTTTTGAGATTAAATTGACAAAATTAAAAAGTTCTGAGACCAAATTGATAATAACCGAAACTTAAGCATCTAACATATAATTTAAAGCAACTCTAGGGACAAAACTGCAACAATCAGTAAGTTTTGGGATCAAATTGACAAAATTAAAATATTTTAGAACCAAATTAAACATAATTGAAACTGAAGGGTTGAAAATATAATTTACAGCAATTCTAGAGACCAATCTATAATTATCAGTAACTATAGGGACCAATCTGTAACTAATAGAAATTCTAAGGACCAAATTATAATTACTTAAAATTTTAGGGACTGAAACTGTAATTTATCAAGACAAAATTTGGAGAAGGGCAAAATTGAAAAAAAAATTGGTGGTCAAGTGTTATTGTGCACCCACATTTATATATATAAGATATATGCTTAACCCCAATAATTGACTATACAGAAAAAAGGCAACTGAAGTTTCACTTAAATCTATTCATTTGATCGAATAATATTCAGAATATTCATACTTATACGGAATCATCTTCATTCTCTCTCTACAAAATCCAATTTCTCAAAAGAACATCTTACAAAATCACAACTTGAATGCTTATAGATTCTTCATAATTCAAACATCTACAACTAACAAATAAAAAATAGTGATAAATTTACTTCCAATTTTGTAACCCTTCTTTTCCTTTTCTTGTTCGTCATCTGTTCTATGCTCTCAATTCTTTCTTTCTTTTAATTAAAGCAATACAATATATATACACAATTTCCAGTTGGAAATTTATTTCTACACTCCAAAATAGGAGTGTAGAAATTATTTTCCTTTCCAGTTTCGTATATATACATACACGTATATATAAAGAACACCTAGTCAGCAGGTAAAAAAAATGTGAAAACTACGCTTGTCACTATTCATCCATTAATTAAACCATATTCCCCTTAAGTTATTATTCAATTACAAATTAATCACATAATATTTTAATTCTTGTACTTAAACCCATAGAATTTGAATCTTTCAATTTAACTCTATACTAATTTATATATTTTTGTTTGCATCCATAACTTTAATTAATAACATTTATATCCCCAAACACACTCCCACACTATGACGCAAATGACTCGCATTCATTAAATTACATTAATTAACATAATCACCTTATATATATATATATGCATGAAACTAAACTAATTATGAGATTTAGAGTTTAGGGTCTCACAACCACACTAGATTATTACATATGCAGTGCACTAACCACACTAGACTATTACCAGAACCGAAAACCAATCCAACCCGATCCAATCCGAAAATGAAGAATCGAGCCGAGCGATTCGTTTCGGTTCTTTTTTATGGTCGGATAGATTCTAGGTCCAAAAAATGAGAAACCCCCCCTACTACCCCTACTTAATAACCATGCAATTAATTTGCTCTTCCCCAAACCAATTGCACCGATCCTTCTTCACCAAATGCTCCAAAAAAAGATAGTAAGTGTTGGGATGATGGATGTCGTCTCCTCTAACTAAATAGTTTTTTGGAGTGAGTTTGTTATTTTTTTCTCTTATCACGATCTCTGACGTTATAAGTTGGTTTGTTTAAAGTAAGCCCTCGTTTGCTTATTTCATTCGTAATAGGAGATTTTTTTGTTGTAAAAGCATATATTGTATAACCAAATCAAATAAGACATATATAAAAACTTTGAACATAAGTTGTGAAGTTAAATACACTGTCTGCGAGAATGTCTACAATGGAAAAATAGGAAAGTCTATTAGGAAGTCCATATTGGTTTCTTTTTCTATCAATTATACAAGGGAACTACATTTTTTGTTGTTTTCTAATCTTTGCTTAATGAGCGTATTGCTTCATAAACCACTTCCCTTATTGGAACTATGAATTCTAAATTAATTCTAGAGAAGGAAATATCTATAATTAATTTGGCTATCCGAAGGAGAAGCAAGCTGGTTAAATAGTAGTTTTATGAAAAATATTGTTGGGGAGCGTTCGCTTCAAGGACGCCCGTTGGCTCACGTAAGGCCCGATCTATTTGGAGAGAAATCGCATAGGTTCGCATCTATATCGTCTTGGCCCAATATATACTGTTTGGAACTCATACTCACTTAAAATGATAAGCCTTGTAAGTGGTGAGTCCATCCAATATATATTAAGAACCAATTTTTTTTTAATTATTCGATGTGTGACTTATTTTTCACACATATCCTCAACAAATATATGATTGCTCAAAATTGATATTTATTTTTTGGGTTGGAAGGATGAGAAACGGTCACACTGAATACACGAAAACAGTCTTCGTATGGACGAGGGTTAATTTTTTCTTGGGAGCATTGGAATGCTTTTTAAATTGGGAGAGGGTTTCTTGCCTATGACAAGACTCAAAAATTGACCTTATGGTGCGAAGACAACTTTATCTAAGACTAAAAGAGTATTAAGGAGGTGTGCTTTATGTATGCTGTCTAGCA
>BRYF01000015.1:9965000-9970000 GCA_030159135.1 Actinidia polygama | reverse complement strand
GAGAGAGAAAGGGGAGAATGAAGGAATGAAGAGGTGAGCGAGAGAGAGATGCTGCATTGGTGCTGCTTTTTGCTCTGCTTTTTGTTCGTTCACTCCTGGTACAATTTTCTTCACCTATCGAAGGATAGGTCTCACTTAAAATGGTAATTATCCATTTTATTATTTAATTATTTACTTAAGAAAAATGCTAATTATAGTCGAGCGAATATGGTTAAAGTGTAAAAAACATATTGAGAAATATAAAAAATAAATACAAATGTATTATAAAATACATTAAAATGTGTAATGTGCGTATTTAAGTTATAATTTTCTGACATTATTTACACCATAAATACAATCCATTGAGTTGTCGTTAGCGGAGCCCATTATTTAAACCATCGATATCGACTTGGGCCCAGTTCGAGTATGAGTTTTTTTAAGTTTTTTGATTTCTTAATTTTTATTTTTAGTCAATTTCTTTTATATTTTTTCGGTTTCTCTTGACAAAAAGAGTTCAAAAATATAAATTTTTTATCTAATTTTAAAAATACACTAAAAATAAAAAAAAAATTATCCTTCTATTTTAAAAATTTTATACTTATTTGGCTAAGTGAAATCCAAAAAAACTCGTTTTTAATTTGTTTAGTTACGATTAACTTTCTACTCACTATTTTTATTATTTTTGTAACAAAAAGATTGTGTATGAAAAAATAACAAAAGAAATGGAGTAATAAAAAGTTAGAACTTAGAATAAAGAGTATGAAAAAAAAATTAAAAATATTGTAAATAAATAAAATAATTTTAAATTATAAATTATAATTTGACTCAAAATTATTGAAACCGATTGTTTTTAGCAGCCTTATTTTAGTTTTTGGATTAGATTTTCTAGTTTTTTTATCATAAAAATAAGAAATGTACAAAAAATATTTTCATTGTTTTTTTTTTCGTTTCAAACAAGAAATTGACTATAAAAAAATTAAAAATAAATATTCGATAAAATAAAATAAAATAATTTAAATAAAAAACTAGAAAAAAGTATAATCATGCCAGAGTGGATCCTGTTTTTAGATGGGACCCAGCGTGAGACAGTGCGAAGGTGGACTTTGAAAAGATAGGACTTAAGCCAACAACGGACGAGATTCGCCCACCCTCGGTCTCCTTTGGGGTCCCACCAAGACTCCAAACCAATCGATTAGTTTAAAATCAAATTTATTTTGACCAACACTTCCAAATTTAGGATAAATTTCACTTATACCCCCTGAATTTTATTGAAATCACAGTAACCTCTTTACACTCTGAAATTACATTTCACTCCTTTGCTTTGGGATACATAGTACAAGTTAGTCCAATTTTTTAGTTTTAACAAAAATATTTAACTAAATGCTCATTTTGCCATCACTTTTCCCTTGCTTGTGTCTTCCAATAAAAAACATTATAGCATCTATTACTCTGCATGAATTTCACTTTCACTCTCGTCAAAACCCACCACCACCACCACCACCACCGTTTCACTTAAATATCACATCCATGCTAATGAAGCCACCACTAACACAAGGGTTGCAGGGCTCAGTTAAATTTCATTTTCCAATTGTGATAAAACCATCACCGCGAACAATAGTTGCATAAGTGAAAGAGAGTTGTGTCAATAAAAGGTGGAAGTTAGAGATAGGTGGTGACGGTGGGAGTTGGTAGTAAAAGGTAGAGGTGGCAATGGACCAATGGAAGTTGAAGATGGTTGAAAAGTGGGAGGTGGAGGTAGAAGGTGATGGCCTCTCTCTCTCTCTCTCTCTCTCTCTCTCTCTCTCTCTCTTGTTCACCTCCTTTTCTTTTGAAAATTTGATTATAAAACTAGAGTATTTTAGCAACTTTGCTCTTAAGGCAAATGGTTTTAGTTGACATGGGGTGTTAGTGTAATTTTAAAAAATAAGGGTGAATTTTGATTAATACACGATTTTATGTTGAATTTCATGTTAAAACACTATTTTATGTTGAATTTGTGTTACCAAACTATAAGTTTGAAAGAAATAAATTAACGTACAAAAGCTCATAAAACAATGAATTTCTATTTATCTTATAAAATCGTGGGTGAAAATACATTTTAAAAAGCTTGGTCTAAAAAAAACTCGCTACTAAACATCCACATCACTAGTCTCGGTAATGTGTCAAATGATTTAAGAGTAACGATATATAATCAAAAAAATTCATACAAATAAATTGTATGGTGGCAGAATACAGATATTTGAACTTATAAAAAAAGCCATGAAAATGAGTTTTATTTACTAAGATATTATTTTTACATTATTCTTATGGTGTTTTATGTACGAATTTTCTATAAGAATATAATTTTTTTGCGTTATTTTTACGTAAGAGTTTGTTGAAAAATAAAAGACTAAAATGCCCTTATTTATGGGTTTGTGATGGGTCAAAGGTGGATTCAGAGGTGTACTGTTTGTATTCCATAGGGTCCGTTTGGCAAGGGGATAAGAAGGGGGGATAATTTTTCTCTCCGGATAACTTTTCCCCCCGAATGTTTGGTTGACGGATAACTTTTTCCTCCGGATAATTTTTAGACCAGCAGGTGGATAAAGGCGGATAATTTTTGGGTGGCTTAGACTCTAACTAAAAGTTATCCGGGGGAATAAGGGGGTGGAGGATAAGAAAAAAAATATAGAGAGAGAAACAAAATGTATATTTTTATTTATATATATATATATAAACAAAATATATATTTTTCATATCTAAATATTTTATATTTTGTTTCTTTATATGTATTTTCTTCCTTATCCCCCACCCTTATCCACCCATTCTAAATTTTATCCAAACAAAGTTAAAAGTTATCTCCCTTCAAAAGCCATGAAAATGAGTTTTATTTACTAAGATATTATTTTTTATATTATTCTTGTGGTGTTTTATGTATGAATTTTCTATAAGAATAGCCATTTTTACGTAAGAGTTTGTTGAAAAAAGGAAAAGACTAAAATGCCCTTATTTATGGGTCTGTGATGGGTCAAATTCAGAGGTGGACTGTTTGCATTCCACAGGGACAGAAATTCCAATCAGGAATTAGACCAGTTTGACCTACCCTAGGGATAAAGCAAGAGAAAAGGGCAGTCCTTTTCACATTTTTCCCCATTTATTTTCCAGTCTTTATTAAGACCCAATTTTAGTTATTATTATTATTATTATTCTTTTCATTTTTTTGCTTTCGATTTTTTTATTTTTAATAAAACAATTAACTACTTGATTAAAATTTTATATTTTTATGATTTCTCTTGACGAGAGGAGTCTAAAAATGTAAATTTTTTCATCTAAAGATTAAAAAAACTCAAAAATTAAGGAATCAATAAAAAACATCACCCAAATTGAGCCTAAGGCATTGTTCGGAATAGTTTTTTTTGAATTTATATAATTGTTTGGTTTCAAGTTTTTTTGTCTTTAGTATTTTTTTTAATCAAAATTTTATATTTTTTCTGTTTCTCTTAACGAGGGGAGTTTGAAAATCTAAAAAAATTCACCTAATTTATAAAAAGAATTACTAAAGACAAAAATAAATTATTTTTACTTAAAAAAACAGGTAAGAATAATTTATGTTTGTCTTTAGTAAACTTTTTTCTAAATTAGGTGAATTTTTGTATATTTTTAAACTTGTCTCGTCAAAAAAATCAAAAAAATATAAAATTTTAATTAATTAATTAAAAAAATCATTGAAGACGAAAACACTCAAAACTGAAAAGCAAAAAAAACATTAAAAAAAACTATGCGAAACTTTGCCCAATTCAGACCCAAGAATAAATATTTGGAATTAGGAAACCACCAGTGCTGAACATGATCATACTTTCTAGAGTTGTTCTCTTTAAGATAAAATTAGTATTAGTTAAATCTAAATCAGAGTCAGAGTCAAGACTCATGTCTTAATTTAACAAACTGATTTAACAAACACTAAAAACTGTATATTAAATCATCATTAAACAAGAGAGGAAATATATGTTGTAGGTGTTAATTTCACTTCAAATTTTAGCTAATTTATATGTTTTGGTTTTCGAGTTTTTATATATTTTTTGTTTTTTATGACTTTTTTTTTCATGATTTGATTAAAATTTTACACTTTTATAGTTCCTCTTGACGAGATAAAACTAAAACTATAAAAATTCGATCAAAGACAAAAAAAAAAAATGTACCTTACTTTTGAGTGTTTTTTTTTTTGAATTATATTTATTTTTTTACATTTTTGGAATTTTCATCAACAGAAATCGAAAAATTATAAAATTATGACCAAACTGTAATTTTTTTTTACTATAAACTAGAATTTCTAGAAAGCAACTAAGCTAAATTAGCTAGCCCAAACTAAGATGAAATTAATACAATCATTTTTGTCTTTTACTCTCTTTATCTTATTTAAACGTGAAAAAACAACAACTAATCGAGTCGTAAATTTATCATCACTTATTTGTCATAGGAGATTAATGATCTCCACCATTTGTAAAAAAACAATTCTAGGTATACTCCACAAATTACTGAATGAATTATTTCATATTCACGCGAGTTGTGGGCCATTTACCCAAGTGATAATACGAAACCGACACTTGAATATGGTGTAATTTATGAAGTATATGTATAATTACTCTCTGTGAATTTTATTACACTAATTAATATTGTTTAGGGTTACAATAATTCAGTAACTTAATCACCAACAAAGTTGGCTATTCTTTATGGGATTCTTTATAGGCTACCTTTTATTAAAGTGTGTAATTAATTAACTTTTTTGTCATGACTTTCCTAAAAGATAACTTATTTCTCCTTTCTTTATGCACCCCCCACTTATCTTTTCTTGTTTGGAAATTTTAAGTAGAATCAAATGCCAAAGGCCAATGTAGTGTACGACTTCAATTATGTATACTTTTATTACATGTGACTTTCCTTAACCTCTAAGGTTAAAGATCCATATATTATCATTTATTTTTTCTTTCAGCAGTGTTATACAAATTTACAAATCTTACAATTAATACTACAGGGGAAAACGT
>BRYF01000015.1:9910000-9915000 GCA_030159135.1 Actinidia polygama | reverse complement strand
ATCACCAAATTTCAACGGGTCAACTTTTGGGGGTTTGTAATTGTGCACTCGAATGTTGTGCCGCGCACTGTTGTACTCCTCAGGATTCCTTTTGTCAGAGAAATAAAAGAGGAAGAGGAAGACTTGAGAATCATGACCTCGAGCCAAGCATTTTGATTATGGAAAATGTTATGGGTACCCTAAGTTGCATCCTAAATGCACGTTTGAGTGAGGTAAAATATTTAGATTGACTGAAAGGACTGGATGGACCCCACACCTAGTTAATCCAAATACTTCACCTCACCCAGATGTGTATTTAGAGTGCAACTTAGGGGTACCCATAGCACTACCCTTTGATTATTTTGGGCCCAATTAGAGAAATTTCGACTCCTATGCCCCGTTTGGGTATTTTTTTTTGTATTTTTTTTGCTAAAAAAATTCGGTTATTTTGGGGGTAAATAGTTTGGTGTATTCATTTTTTTAATATTTTTTTAGTTTCTTGGTTTATGAGTTTTTTTTTAGTATTTTTGCACATATTAAAATTTTATATTTTTTCAGTTTATTTTGACGAGAAAAGTCAAAAAATACAAATTTTTGTATCTAATTTAAAAAAATATCACTAAATACAAAAAAAAATAGTTTTTGCTATAAAAACTGAAGACTCCAAATTTTATTGTAAAGTTATTCATTTTACCCTTTATTTTTTTAATATAAAATAATTAATAAGAATAATTTTTTCTCTTAAATATTTTAATGATATTAGAATTTGCTCCAAACCAATTCAAACCCAGCTTTAAGAAATCAGCTCTTAGGCACCCTTTTCAGGAATTACCTAAAATCACCTTACAATTGTTTTTAGTTTTTAAAAGTTTTGACAAATACTAAAAAAATAACTTTTGAAGAATTCAGAATCTAAAATATACTCCTAAAAGTAATTGCAAACACTCGTATTATACTACGTATTTGATATAATTAAACTTATGTTAGAATTGCTTATTTATAAGCAAATGTTAAAAAACTTCAAAATAGAGCTTCTAATTTTTTTTTTTTAATTTTGGTAAATTATTTTTGGGATGAGGATTTCCTGCAGTAAGGGTAGCAGGAAGTTCTGTTTTCTTGTAGAGGTGATAGACTTTGAGTGGCCACTTGTTAAAAATTAATAGATAGAATTTAAGGAATGATTTATTGAGTGGTAGAAGTGACAGACTTTAAGTGGTCACTTGTTAGAAATTAATAACACCCAATAAATTCTTTCTTAAATTTTTATCCTTATTTTTGACCTATAAACAGACACAAAAACTGTATCAAATACTTTACCATAATTTTTAATATAGAAAAAAGCAAAAATTGCAACTTATTTACTACTACAAACATGCACTCTATCACCGTAGTTGACTATGACTAGCAAAATATTTGTCCAACTTATAAGTGGGGTGAGGATTTCCTGCCCGACGTTGTTTTGAGTCTTCGGGATAAAAAAAAATTCCAAACAAAATAACGTTGTTTTATCTCTAAATGTATTTATTCCAAAACGATGTCGTTTTTGGATTAGACTATCATTTTAAGTCCCTGCAATCCGAAAGTGAATTGGGTCACTGCAGGGACCGGGTCCTTATAAGTGCCCCTCTGCCTTTCATTTTAGGCTCACTGACTGCGCTGTAGTGTTTGGGCCCATCACAGATAATAGCAGAACAATTTTTTTTTGACACACGTAATGTCAAGAGACTGATATGGAGTACTGGTATATTGAGGTTGTCGGCACGTGTCTGTGTGTGGGGGTGGGGGAGGGGGTTGAACGAATTAGATAGCACCAACTACCAGTCCTCAGAGCTCAGGAAGAAAACATTCCTTGTGGAGGGGCAGAGCCGGTGGGGGAGGGGGTTGAACGAATTAGATAGCACCAACTACCAGTCCTCAGAGCTCAGGAAGAAAACATTCCTTGTGGAGGGGCAGAGCCACATGCATGCTTTCCTCTGCCCAACTAACTTTCCAAAGTCCACAACTCACCTAATCCTCAAATCTACAACACTGCATTACAACACAACCATACATGTTTCCTTTTTCTTGCTAGCATAGTTATCAGAAGGGATTAGATATTCGGATAAGGTATTAGTTTAACGATTCACTAGTTTAATCGGTCTTATAATTAATAATTAATAAAAATATATTTAATTAAAAAATTAAATTTTCAATGACTCAATATATTTAAATTAAATATATTTAAAAATATATTTAATTAAAAATTAATAAAAACTTTAGCTAAAATACCGCTCGGTTTTCTGTCCGGTTTGATAAAATACCGTCCGATTTTTTCGGTTCAATGCAGTTCGCTTGCATTTCTGGTAAAATATATTTACCGGACTAGTTAAGTGTCTGATTCCCGATTGAAACGTTCGGTCCAATCCGATTCTGATAATTATGCTTGCTAGATAGGTAACCATACAAGTTTCTTCTTCATATATTTTTTTAACCATATAAGTTTCTTTTTCATATATTTTTTAAAATTTCAGTATTCTCACCCAACTCAATTGGATTCGAGAAATATTAGTTTAGAGTCCTAAAATTAACTGCCAGGCAAACCTAGCTCCAATAGTCCTAATGAGACTCGAATTAGCGACCCATTGAACACAAAACTAGAATCTTTACTAGTCGAACTCTCATTAGATTATATTTATATCAAGAATTTGGTGAGAAAAAAAAATATCGTTAGACGATAAAACCATCTCAAAAAATTGGATCGTCTAAATTTTTCTTCTTTCTTTTTTCTTACCAAATTCTTAATTCAAACACAACATTTAAGGATTTTCTTGTTCATAATACTTGCATAACACATATTATAGCCTATAGGTAATTAATTTTGATTTTAAGGTTTTCTTAACAACAAGCAAGCTCTAGAAGAATCCTCTCACCATATTAGCATTTCTCTTATTTATTGCCATACTACGATTTTTATCGGTATTTCTAGTTACATGTAATAGACTCAACTTGTTAGGTAGATCTGTTTTGTTGATTAGGGTTTGTACAACAGAGTAGTTTAGGTTGTTGGGAGTTCTTGTATTGGGCAATGTACAACTATATATTTATAGCAGCAGCTGGAGTTTTGATTTTATTTTATTTTATGAAGTACTGTACTCATGGGAAGCTATTATGCCACATAATTATTTTGCTAATCATTATTTTACTTGAATTGGAAAGTTTTATTCATTAGGGCTTCAAGCAATCTATTTGGTACTCTACAACACTCATCAAGAGCCTACAAATCGAGTGTGCTCCATAGCTGTCTATTCGTGAATGGTCTGGTGAAGATTAATACTTAACTCGCTTACTGTCATTTATACATAAAATCAAACCATAACATGTGAAAAAATTGTTTCAACATAGGAAATGACGCATTTTTCATACTAATACATACCACTATTTCATGGAGTCAATGCTACTCTGAATTCGATCGGTTAAAATATCAACACTGCTCGATCTCAGAATTTGGATAAAAAAGTTTTCAGGATTCAAAATGAATGATTCAAATTTACTTGGTGACGTGGGATTTTACACGCTCAAGTGAATCTGAAAAATTCATTTTGAATTATGAAATTTTTTCGTAGTCGAAATTTTGTGACTAGAATCAACTCGAAAACTAAACAAAGAAGAAAGGGTAGAAATGCCTTTCCAACCGAACCAATGCAGAAACCAATATTAGCTTTCTTAATTTTGTCTCAGTTCACTTCCATAATCCCCAAAACTGCCCTCTTCTTCAACGTTTCCCTATAGCAAGCTGGGGAAGGGCAGGTGTTGGGGGAGCCATGATGGAGGTAGCGAGGGCCGTCTAGGTGGACGGTGTGTGTGGAGAGAGTTCAAATTGGGTTGTACTAAATGGTAATTTTATATTTGGGTAAAATTGTAATAAAAAAACTTGTACATTTTTGCATTGAGAAACTCCCAAAGCAAGCTAAGCAAAAAGACAAACCCCAACAAGTTCACAATATACAGTTTAGTCCCAAATCCCAATGCCCATCCCAATGCCCCAGCAAATGCTTCACCAGCGAATGATGGGCCTTTGTCTCCCATTTCTTTGCCAAAAATGTATGTATCTGTGCATGTAATATGTATATAACTATTGTGATAGAGTTGGAGCAAGAGAATCAGTGAAGGGCATATATATATATAGGCGGAGCCAGATCTTAGATTTAATGAGGTCAAAATTATCATAACTTATGTTCAGCGCATGATCAAAATTGTAGAATTTATAGAGTTTAGGGCAAAATACTATTTTTTTATGGATCAAAATTGTCAGAACTTAGGTTTAACGGGATCAAAATTTTCAGAACTTATGTTCAACAGGTCAAAATTATAAAATTTATAGAATTTTTAACAAATTACTAATTTTTGTATGGGGTCAAAATTATATTTATGATAAATTATAATAAGAATAGTAATATAATTTTTTTTTTGAAGTGGGGTCAATTGACCCCACTTCCCCTAGTGTGGCTCCGCTTCTATATATATACATATATGTGTGTGTGGACATTACTGTCGCCTATTATTGGTCAAAACAATGTGGTTTCTTGTAGTGGATTTCACTTAAAATAAGAAACCTTACTGTTTCAACCAATCACAAAATAAGGGTAATGTTCATTCATTTAATTATTAGGTAGGTGAACAAATTTGTATTCGTATAATAATTGATATAATTACATGGTGGTATCACTATTTAGTGGCAAATTTTAAAGAAAAATGATATTCCATGAGAAATTTTATATAATAGAAATTAGTATCACATTGATGTGACAGTGATAATTTTAAAATTAAAATCATAGTAGTGGATATTTTATCTTCAAATAAAATATCCACAAACAACCACATCATTCTGTATCAAGATTCTGTATACACTTTTTGTTGTATGCTATTGCTCAATTTTAAATAGCTGTAGTAAAAATAAGATTGTTTGGTTAGTGAGGGACAAAACTTATCTGGCTAATAGTATTTACAAATTTTATTTTATATGTTATCGTCGTTCCTTTAAA
>BRYF01000015.1:9685000-9690000 GCA_030159135.1 Actinidia polygama | reverse complement strand
CTTTTTTAGAAACTGTATTTTCACAATGGTACCCTATTAATGAGACCTTCTTCTTTAGAAACTGTATTTTCTGCTTACATGAAAATAGCAAATACAATGTTGAGTAAATAGAAGTTTTTGATTTGTTCCATTATTGTCCTTTTTCCTACTATAGGATAAGTTATGTCTATATACCTATATGGCCATTGATATTAACTTTTCTAGTCCATTAGGTTAGGGGACATTAAGATTGACTACGCACTCTCACGTCATGTTGTGTTAATTTTTATTTTTTTTTGAATCGGGTTTCTTTATAGTCTAAAAATAGAATATATCAGTGTAATTCAAGCATTTTGAGTTCCGTTTTAGATCTACTGTGATGATTTAAAATGTTTCATATTATAGATTGCATCGAAGAGTTTAATACTATGTAAAATCAATTTGACTGGATACAGATCAAGATAAATTTATATCAAGATAAACACGTATAATCATGTGTATCACACTCATTTATTAAGTTATAAAATAATATTTTTTTTAAAAAAAATATTTTTTTACAGTATTAATTTTCACACATAGTCTATAATATCAACGGTCATTTAGGCCCCTTGTTTTAGAAATTGTCTTGTGCTTCAATAAAATGACTTGAGTTTCTAAGTTTGTTTTTTAATAATTAAATCCACTATAGGAAGTAAAAATACTTGAGCCTCTTTTGCCCAAGAAGTGGGGGCCTTCAGCCTTGCTTTATGTGCTTCTCCTCAGGTCCGTCTGAGGTAGGTCAGAGGTTAACTTTCCTCATTTTTTGATCACTGAAAACACATTAACCACAGCTTTTAATGGAAGTTTTTACCTTGTTCTATTATTGTACTTTATCCTATTAGAGGATAAATTATATTTATAGGGGCAACTGGTATTGTCTAGTCTTTTTCTTTTGGTAGGGGACCATCACCCGAGAAAAATATTCACACATGTTTTGCTCTCACGTAGGATGTGCGTGATACACAACATAGAGACGAATCTCACACCTCTACGTAAGTGAGTTTGTACAAATATGTATAAATAGATGCATGTTAAGTATTCATATCGGCCTCGCTAGATTTCAGTTAAACTGTAACTAAAAATATATCTTTTATTTTAGTTAGTCACTTTTTAACAATAACTCTACCGGCCTCTCTGTCAAAAAAATACTGAAAAAGTAGATACCAAATGAATAATTTTTAGTCATTTTTTTACTAGAAATTGCAATAAAATTAGATTTATGGGTTATTTGGGGCATCTTGATATTGATAATTTTTTTAAAATTAATAATTAAATTAGCAAAAAATGATAATTGTGTCCAATTTTTTTATTTTCGATGTTAAATCAAATACAAGAAAAGGGAAGAAAAATGAAGAGAAAAACATAAGAAATATAATAAGAAAAAGAAAGAAAAAAAAAACACTAACTCGATTTGGCTGTCAAAAATTGACTAGTGGTCTAGTTCATATGAATCATATCATAAACCGTCCTTTATCACAAATATGTTATTGGAGGTGGGGATTGGTATTGAAATTCCAAACCCACCACACCAATAGACATAAATAGGGGGGTCGCCTTGAGTTTCTCCTAGCAGCTGACAAATAATAGTAATCAAAAAATTAGATTATAAAAATAAATTAAACTCTGTAATTCGAATTGTAATAAATTATAATTTGTAATTTTAATTTAGTAGCAATTTAAAACATTCGTTAGCTAATATTACTATCAAACAAAGATCTTTGGGATACTTTAAAGTGACGATCGCCTCCATCCGCACTCCTTGCATCGGGTTTGACTCATCTCCAAACCCTTATTTTTTATATCCCTCTGTACTCATACGATATGAATGATTCGAATTATGAATACGAGCTCAAACATAAGACCCAAGTCACGTGAGGAGTTTGAAGGGTCACGGAGAATAGTAGCTTTGAGGTGAGCCGAGCCCCATAGCATTCATCCTGCCCTTTTCTATAGGGTACAAATATGGCCAGTTATGTTGACATCGCACCTACTTTTCCATCCTCCCCATTTAAAACATTCATAGGCTGTGATAGGCGATCCATTTCTTTGCCAAAAGGACATATTCACATAATAAATTCTCCTTTACCCAACAAAAAATCCCCGAACGATGTGGAAAATGATATTATAATTCCACCTTCTCACCACATACCTGCCTACTACATACATACATTTGGGTTTATATATATATATATTAGATAGGTTCACCTTCTTAATTAAGGTTAATGTTTACATTATATTTGATATTTAGATTTCAAATCATGTGTTGTATATGAACGTTCTTTGTTACCACTTGTTCAGAATATCACTATTCGGAATGCAAATGGAAGCACAACCATGCACACACCAAATAAAAAATCACAAAAATATTTACGCGATTCAACTTACAGCGGTCTACATTGACAGGCGAGAAAGATAGTACACTATATTTTCGTGGATCGGCCCACACAATTATTTGCGAGGTTGACCGAAATAAGACATCTCATCGAATGTTTTCATATTCGCGTTCGTACAAAAATAAACAGCCCTAATATTCTATTAATTTGTATACGATTCAAGTCGTATTATCGTGTCATATTAAAAATTTCCACCACCATATAAGAGAATGTCTAAACCATTAGCCAATATCATTGGTCTTTAAGAAAGGACAAATGATTCAAGAAGACGACGTAGCCATGGTTCGGCCCACACAATTATTTGTGAGGTTGACCCGAATAAGACCAGTTTAATATTCATCTCATCAAATGTTTTCATATTTGTATTCGTACAGAAATTATAAACACCCCTAATCCCCTATTAATATATATACAATTCGAGCCAAATTATCTTGTCGAGTTACAAATTTTCACCCTATAAAAGAACGTCTAAACCATTAACCAAACTAATTGGTCTCTAAGAAAGGACAAATGATTCAAGAAAACATCCCTAATCCCCTATTAATTTGTATACAATTCAAACCGTATTATTGTGTCGTGTTAAAAAATTTCACCCAAGAAGCCGTGTTAGCCGCCTAGGCCTGGGAGAGTGTTTGGGCTTTGAAGTAGACCGGAATGATCCGTCAAACAAAGTGAATTCGACGGCCATAATTGAACACTATGAATGCATCTTTTTCTGGCTTCTCTTTTTTGTTTTTGTTTTTTTGTTTTAAAAAAAAAAAGAAAAACAGAGTGAGTCAGCACGGTTTACAAAACTAACTTGCCCTAATTTTTTTTAAGATAATTTAGCTACTTTGATTTTTGAATTTTTTTTCGTTTTTAGCAAACTTTTCTTTATCGTTTAATCTAAATTTTATACTTATCTACCCCCCAATGGTTGGCGTATTGGTAGTCGTCTGGCCATCAAGAGCCTCATACAGTCTTTGATCTAGGAGTATAACTCACACTCGCATGCTATCAGTTATTGCATTAGGCTAGTCCATATGTGACTTTATCTCAACTTTAAATGAGTCTCTCCCCCCACTTGTGGACATTGGAATTGGTCTCTCTTATTAGTCGATCTCAATGGGCCGGATACCGAGTTAAAAGTTTGTTCTGTTAATGGTTTCAAAGCTTGTCTTATGAAGATTTTTCAAGAAAAGAACGCATATTTTTAGAAAAATATTAAAAAAATATGTCATCAAATTCCCAAAAAATTAATTTCACTAAAAGATAAATAATAGATTAAAATAACAAATGTTTTTGTTGTCATAAAAAAAATCTAAAAAAGTATTATGTAAAATTGATTGTGATAACTAAACTAAATAGAGCCCTAAGCGTACAAGAGAGACCGAAGTTGGAGGCCCAATGAGCTTTTGGTAAGAGTAGGTACTAAAAATCAAAATGATCAACTAAAAAAAAAACTATCAACAAACAAACAAATAAGAAAAAGTGATCAGATCGTTTCTGACTACTCTAATACTGTGTTTGGATTTAGGATTTAATGAGAAATATAAAGGGATAAAATGAGTTTGGACTGCACTGATTCACTCAGTGCTTACTATTGAGCTATACTCGTTTAATAGAGACTTGTCGTTGAATTGAACATGTTTATTCCATGAGAATTAGACCTAGAGAGTAGGGCCCAAGATGGATGTCTATGTGCAAGGTCCATGAGAGGCAGACTTGAGATCGGTCACCCTACAAGTCCGTGGGAAGAAGTAGATTTCGCATGGAGTCTCTTCAACTAGGGAATGTTTACTTTCTAGTTGTGATAAGGAGTAGCACGGAAGTCTCGCTAATAGAGGTGGATACAAAATAAGAAAGTTAAAGTGGCGAGATAGCGCGGCAGTTTAGATCAAATGAGATTTACCACCTCACAAGGAAAAACTAAAAGATCCGGACTATTGAATTCTCTAACTTTTTATCAAATTCATAATGCAAACAGACCCTAAGATCAAGGGTTTGTATGACCTATTGGGCTGCATTCATACTGATATACCCATGTTGAAACACCATTGGGCTTGTAGGTCATTTGGGGCTTTGAATGGATCTGTAGCATCACATAAAGGAGTCACCAGGCCCATTTCCACATAACCACTACTTGCTCTTAATCAATGTTAAGGACTTAATTAGTTGAAAATTTATAAGTGGAGAGTTAGTTAGTTATGAACTCCTTAAATAGGACAAATTTTAAAGTACCCTTTGTTTAGTTATGTTAATTGTTTTGGTTTTCGAGTTTATTCGTATGAACGTTATTTATGATTTGATTAAAATTTTATATTTCTTCGATTTCTTTTGACGAAAAAAATTTGAAAATGTAAAAAAAATATTAAAATTAAAAAAAAAACTACTAAAGACAAAAAAATGACAAATAAGCTCATTTTTATATTTTTAGTGATTTTTTTTTAAATTTGAATACTTTTTTTATATTTTTAAATTATTTCGTCAATAAAATTAAAAAAATATATAATTTTGATTATAAAAAAAATATTCAATAAAAACAAAAAAATTCAAAAAACAAACAGCTAAAATAACTATAAAAAAAACAGCCTTGACTCGGCCTACATA
>BRYF01000015.1:9615000-9625000 GCA_030159135.1 Actinidia polygama | reverse complement strand
AATTTATTTCAGTGTGTTGATTTACATAATCAAGTGAATCTGTATCATCTATTTTTGATTTTTTCTTCTTTCGAAAAAGATATATGCCAATTTGACATTCCATGATTCGACCAAATGGACACTTTTAACAAATGGGAGAATAATCCAATGATGTTACTTCTTCTTTATTTTTTTTAAAGAGACCTGAAATTGACCATACTCAGATTTGAAGTCCACATAATAGCTTGTTTGTTACCACTAATGTTCTTAAAAAATATTTTTTTATCAATAATCTTTTTTTTTTAAAAAAATGATCTAAATATTTTACGTTTTAAGTACTCCAAATCTAAACATACTTAAAAATTATTTATTTATTTTTTAAAAAAGAGAATGTTTATTTATCTTAATGGATATTTTGAAAAAAGAATTTTGAAAGCCTTAAATCAAAGGAAATGTAGCAACCCGACTCGGATAGTTAATTATTTGCAATCGTACATCTGTAATTGTCTCCTTTTATATATAAACAGAGTCTCCAAATAATTAATTATATAATATTTTCAAATATTTATTCAAGATGATTAAATTATAAAAATCTTCAAATCTTTCACTTAATCCATCTCACACTACCCGAATTCCCAATTTAATCTAAAAAATAAATTAAGCATGGAAGTATACAATACAACTGGAATATGCTCAACGAATCAACAATTCATTAAAGACATCATACCCAGTCTTTCCTGGTATGCGACTGGTGTCCGGTCTCGCCCACCTCACCCAATATTTCTGGCTTTATCCGGTATCAGAGTTGTTTGCAGGGTCACCTAGCCCATACCATTCAATACCATGACATTTTAGCCAACACCCATCATGATTTCAATAATGTCATGAATTTCAATAAATAACATGGATTTCAACAGACAACACACTTGCCAATGGAGTACAAAATCAGATAATTTAAGAAATTACTCCGGAGTTTGAGAAAGCATGTTGTATACCTCCTGCTTACATCAAATTATTATTTGAACAGTTAGATATGCAACTCTGGCAGCCATGAAACATACTAAAAATTCATCTCGATCGGAGATCATCTCACCGTTGATCTACATCCCTATCTTTTATGATCAAAGCTAACCCACATTATATAATTTTTCCTTTTCTTATATATATATTGCTTTGATTTTATTGTCTTGTCATGTGGCCATTTGTTTGCCACCAATTTATTCTAAGCTTGCCACATCAAGCATGAGGTGTCCTCGTGACATCTCCCATAATTTCCAAGAAGCAAACTACAGCTTCTCCAAATCTCAAATCTCAAATCTCGTCTCAGCAATAAGAAAATGCTAGAAACTTCGAGAAATAAGATAAATAATGGTATTTTTCGCTCATTATGTCTAAAATCTATCCAAAAAATTATTTTAGAAAAATACCTAAAAATTACTGTATACTTATAAAAATATGGAGATCGTAAAAGTATAAAAATATTAAAAACTATTATGGGGAGTCGGGATATTACAGAGAAAATATAGCATTTTTGCACAAAAATGAGCTCCGGAGAAATATTAATATTAACTTTAAAAATAAAGGAGATCAGTGTTATTTTTGAAATTATAGAAAAGATAGTTATATTTATTAGAAACCTCAGGAGAGATCAGTGAAATTTATCCTTAATTTAATAACTATGGTGACTCACATGATATAAATAGCAAATATGCAATTAGGAATTTAATAGAATTATGTATTGGATCGAATCGTTAGACCCAAGTTTTTATGTGATTGGTCAATAGATAGACTAATTTCTAAGTCTTTTTGACAAGAAGTAAGATCTAATTGAATAAAAAAACCCGGTCCTCCGCTTATGAAAGACTATTTATTTTATTCACGAACAGATTGATGATACTGAATAGAATGAAAAGAATGAGAGTGAAAAGAACGAAGGCGAAAAGTGAAGATTAAATTTTGAAAGTTAATCCAATTAACTTTCAGATTTACTAGATTTTTTATAACAAATCTGGGGTAGGTTATTACGTACTATTAATTTCCCTTTTTTTTTTTTGTATTCCATTATTTTTTGCCTTTGTGTTCGTTCATATTGCACCAGATGTTTTGTATACGTTACAAACTGTTGGAAGTGGCCTGTCTTCTTCTCCATGCAAAACAAACTTGACTTCAACGTATAGATTCTTATAAAAAGTGTGAAGTAATGATCTGTTGCTACATGCATGCATGTACACAGATGGTAATCTTTGACCAATGAAAGCATACGATCTCATGATGTTACCCCAATTAATGGTTGGTTTGGTCTTTCATGCATTGTTTTCTTTTGAAAACTCAGTATTTGATCAAGGACATATTCAATTAAAATCTGGGTTAAACCGCTCAACTTAGGAATTAATAGTACCTAGTTAGGAGGTTTCGAACTTGAGATATTGGAAGTGAGCAGATATCCTGGTGCATGGAAGCTACATGAAATGAAACTGGCAACAAGGACAATCCCAACAAGTAAATAAAAGAGAACTCATTCTCTCAATAATTTTATTAATCAATCATAAACTGAATAGCCCTAAGGTTTACAAGAGTTTATATAAAAAATAAAATCCCAAACCTACTAGGAAATAGAAATGAAAAATGAATCTACTTGCTAATAACCACGTAATTAAGAAAATTATCAAAAATAAAAATTTCAAAAATTTTGAGTTAAACTCAAATTTAAAAATTAGAAAGACTTCGCAAAAAACCTTACGCAAACCGGAATGAAATCAAAGGAAATTATTAATCGATCAATTATTTTTATAAACGATAAATTTTCCCTTTTAAAGTCCTAAATGACAGAATTTGGCTGAAATCCATTGTTAGTATCGACGAACCTGTGAGTATTGATCCTTGGGCCGTATCTCATCAAATTTGAACAAACTCGACCCAAAAATCCAACGTCCGAAAGTTCACTAAATTAATTACCGTTTCCCATCACATTAGTCATTTACAAAACACATGAATATTATTTAATTAGCAATAAATATAAAGGTCTAATCTAAATTTTCTCTTAATAACATTGACAGCCATTGACAATCCCAGCAGTGACATTGTCTACCCTAACACAAGAAAAGTACAATTTGGTAACCTTCTTTGCCTGTTCACGTGTGCATAGATAGACCTTCATGGTGGCGTCACTGGCGTCGCCATCCCGTGCTTCTGTGCATGTATGTGCGTGAGAGAGAGAGAGAGAGAGAGAAATTAACGGTGTTAGGTAACAAATTCCTTTTCTTATGATTTGGACCCGTAATCACAGCACTAAGTGCCGTTACACGATCACTTGACTAAATGATCGGGTCAAAGTATTCCTTGATAAATTGTAAACGGACCCACCATAAATCATTTAAATTTTTATTATAATGGTGATACCACATAGCAATGACGACGTCGTATTACCAACCAATAATGTTTATACGAATGAAAAAATCGCACTATGTGAATGTAACTAATTAATTTAAACAACAACCGACATATCTATATAGTGAAATTTATTATGTTTATATGATAATTTATAATTGAATTGTGATACCGAACACAAATGATATTAATATATATTGTTAACCTAATCCTATTGAATCACATGAGTATGGTCCAACTGAGTGGCAAAATGACTTTTTTGATTGATGGTGATTAGCACTATTGTGTGCAATAATTCCACTTATGTCATTGTTTTAGCTTTCGGTTATTTCTCAATGTAGATTGGAGGCTTCTACTTTGGTTAGGACTTAGGGAAATTACTTAGAAGGAAAGTAGTGTGTGTGTGTGTGTTAAATTGAAGTATTATCCAAATTCATTACGGCAGTATTTGTTGTGTTTGAATTTACGTTAAAAGTTTTAAAAGTGTTTTCAGCTTTAATAAAAAAAATAGAACAGAGAATGAGAATGTAAGATAAGCCCTTAAAATCTGTTTTAGTTTTTGAGTATTTTCGTTTTTAGTAAAAAAAATTATCCAACCCGTTTTATCAGAATCTTATATTTTTTTTTGATTTTTCTTGACGAGAGAGCAGGCTGAAAATATAATTTTTTTATTTTAATTGAAAAAATATTTACTAATAATTACAAGAACTCATTTTCAATCAAAAAACTACTACTAATTTTTTATTGTTTTAACCAATCAAAAAGAAAGTAAGTTCACCCACTTTGTCAGATGGATAAACATTATTGCATTCGTAAATACAGGTATCACAAACCAATGAGAAATCTCATTTTGCAGTACCCGAAATAAAATGGATAAAATTCGGAAAAAAGTTCAACAAAACAAGAAAATTAAAAATTAAAAAAGGATTTTTTTCGTATTTTTTAGAAAAAACCAAGTGGGCCTACTTGAAACTTCTAATTGGGCTTATGTGCTCACACAATAATGGACATCTTTGGTTGGTCCACGTAAATTACATTAGGTCTCAATTGCTCAATTATTTCATATTGTTAATCATGAACCCACTGCGTTCCTCATTAAGAAATTACACTTTCATTATGTTTTTTGTGTGTTTTGTGTTGTTGCCCCGATAGTTTTAAAAATTACATTTTTCTTTATCTTCAAAATATTTTTAACATAGGCCTATTATACTAAAGGGTATAAATTATTTGAGGGCACTAAATTTGGACAAAATCCGAGGGCCCAAAAGCCATGGCTTTCCGGACTTAGCTCAGGGCCGGTCCGTAAACTATATATTCTTATTTTTTAGCCTGATTTTTCAAGTCTTATTTTGGGCTACTTTTTTTACTTAACTCAGCATCCATTAGTGATGTTTAACTTATTCTTTTTTTTTCTTTCCATCAACTCAAACCAAGGACCTGTCACACGGGAACGTGAATGGGCCTCCTCACGACCACTTGGGCTAAAACCCAAGGCTGATTTTTCTACTAATTCATAACTGAAAAACTGTATGATTTTTTAACCATCTCAAACAAGAAAAACTTTTTTTCCCTCACTTTTTCATAGTTTAGCCAAAAGTTTAAAAACTGAGATTTTTAAATAACCGAGACCTAAAACGAATTGATTTGGTTCTCAAAACTGATAAAATTTCCATAAATTATTTCTATTTCTCATTTTTCATATCTTATTCATTTCAAATGATTTCTGAGAATTTGAAAAAAAACTTTTGATATTTTTTAATGAAAATATTTCCAAAAGAGTCAATTAAATAAATTTTCAGTGTTTTTCAAAAGGGAAGTTATTTTCACCCTCCTTTCTCCAAAAAATTTCCATCTCTTGTCTTTATCTATGAAAAATTACAAAATTACCTTTTTTATTTCATCATTGTTGGAACACTTTTTTGTCAATGCAAGAGTTTGTTTGTAATTTTACATAAGATAAAAGACAAGAAATTGAGTGTTTTCAGAGAAAAGAGGACTGTTACTATTTGGTTCAGTTTCCAAATTTGTTTTTTCAAAACAATTTTCAAAATATTTATTTGATTAATGGTTTTAGAAACTTATTTTTCGAGGATTTTTTACACAATTTTAAAAAAATATCAAAAAGATGTCTTCAAAGACTCAAAAATTAATTTCACTAAAAAGTGAATAATATATGAAAATAATTATTGCCTTTTATTCTCTAAATCAACTTTTCAAAACGTATTCTGAAAATTGAATCATACGGAATGTACTAATTTCCGTTTCCAAACAAGTAAAAGTAAAAATAAATACAAGTACTAATAAGTAATAATTTTATTCTGTATCGTCCGTCCGAGCGCTCTTGATCTTGCGGCCGAAACCCTCTTGAATGCGTGGAGGAAACATAGATTCAACCGCTTTTGACAGATCAATTTGAAGTCTCCGGCGAATCACCGGCGATACTTTTCTCCTTGCGCTTCGCCGTGGCCTCAATTTCTTCGGCGCCGGTGGGCAATGTTTGGCTGCAGGAATTTTGTGATCCGAAGAAGTTGGAGTTCTGAACCCATCCTCATCTTCATCAAGATTAGATTCACCCAGATTTTGTTCTTCTTGATGGTCATTCATTTGAGACCCATTGGGGAATTTAGAAATTTTCAATTCGATCTGTTTATAATCTTCAGAAACCTTTGATGCACCCAAAACTTCATCGTCTTGATGGCGATGATCGAGATTGGAATCATTTGAGGGTGTAATTTGAGACTCATTTGGGGAATTTGACGTGGGTCTTGAGAGAATTTCCAATTCAATCTGTTTTTTGTTTTCTTTGGTGTTGGGAGACTCTGGATTCGACATACCCAGGAAGGGAATTTGGTGGAATTCCGTGAACATGAGAGAAAGAGAGAGAGAGAAGCTAAGAAGACATCTTTTCTGTTTCTTTGGTGATTTCTCACAGCTCTCTATTTGGATTTCTGGTTTCATTCACCCCGATTTTACTTTTGTCTTTAATTTAAATATATTTAATTTTAAAATTGGAAGACGATTGCAATGTGTACCCTTCAGTTACATCCGTTAGAATTTGTAAATGAAAATAATTATGTGGCACGACCTATCTCCAATATAGTCATGTATAGAATACGGCTAGTTCCGTTCATAAATTTTAACGAATGTAAATATAAAATCCACATTATAACGATTTTCAAAATTAAAAATTTAATATATTTAAATTAAAACGTGAGAAATCAAATATAATTTGAGTAAAAATTAAATGGTGTAAAATAAAAATTACTCAAAAGCGAATATTGCATCAGATCCGGATTTGGGGATGTTGCAGTGCGGCGTCCCTGCGGGGCGCGTGCAGGGCGCCAAAACGACGTTGTTTTGACGTGCGTCCAGCCCAAAACGACGTCGTTTTACCCAAAAAATGTATAGATCCAAAACAACGTCGTTTTGGGTCAAATCTTTTTAATTAGAACGACGTCATTTTGGGCTGTTCGCGCGCCAAACAATGTCGTTTTGGCTCCCCGCAACCCTACGGGGAGCCCCCTCCCAGCAGGGACTCCGGTTCCATCGGATCCCTCTCCACGAGGCTTGAAAGCCTCCACATTCACCAACCGTTCTCTCTCTCTCTCTCTCTCCATTTCATTTGTTTGTATTTTGGGTTTCAACCTTTCATAGAACATATTTAATACTGATAAAAAAATACATTTAATGCAATTAAAAATCAAATTAAACTAAAGTAATTTTCGAGATTGTTCGTATATTCTCACTGACAAAACTATTTATGACTATTTATTGTGTGAAAAAATTGATAAGTTTTATATATTTGACACTTTAAAGTGAACAAATATTTTAAAAAATCTCAAAATGGTAAGATGGACAAACAAATTGATTTTTTTGGGCAACTTTTATCATTGCATTCCTTACTCCTCGTTTGGCCATAGGGTTTTTTGAGATTTTTTGAGGCCCAGTTTGGGTTATGAATTTTTTTTATTTCTTAATTTTGAATTTTATTGTCTTTGATGATTTTTTTTTTTTTTTGGATAAAAAATTACAAAAAATCGATTCTTCTTGATGAAAAGAACCCAAAAAATATAAAAAAATTATCTAATATGAAAAAAAAAATCACCAAAGACGAGAAAAAAATTGTTTTTATCTAAAAAAAAAGGTTAATTCAGAAAATAGTTCACTAAAGATAAAAAAAAAACTCAATAAATAAATAAATAAATAAATAAACAAACTCATAACCCAAACTGGGCCAAACCAGCCTTCAATTTATCCCCCAAACCATGATTTTTCACTTGATTAGCTCGAAAACCTCGTCCTATTTATTGACACAATCCCTTTCCAAGGCAAACCTCCACCACCTTCAGCCCATCCTTGCACGGTTGCACCCATTCCTTCATCGAATGCGACTTTTTCCAATCCCAAAAATGTATTTTCCTCTTCGTCTCACTATCACCACATAAACAACCCTTTCTGAATCTTTTCAGCCACCAATAGTGTATAGGTAAACTGTCCGAAACTGACTTGATTAACACAATCCTTCCTCCGAATGAGATATGCCCAACTCATTTGCTCTTTTAAACAGTAAAATTAGACCATCGGACTGATACAATAAACGAAAAAGGAGACAAGGGGTCTCCTTGTCTCAACCGTTTTTGCATATTGAACTCATTTGTTGTTTGTTGGTGAACAATGCATTGACAAGAATCGATCAAGAAACCGTACCTGCACATTCCTTCATCCAGTCCATCCATTTTAGTATGAATCCAAGCTATTGCAGCCTAAGGAAGTCAAGCTTGATCAATCGTGAAGCCAATCTTTGACGAGCATTGCTACCTGAACCACTGAGACATAAAAACGAGTATGACCAGGCTTTAAAAAAGAAATTCGTTCCCACCAGTATTGACTACAACGATACAACTTAGCAATAGAGATGCAAGAACCGATATTACACACGATAGACCTCGTATCATGTCTGTTGCTGAACCGATAAGAAAAGGAATAGACGAATAAGAAAGATCGCCGTAGGAACTAATTTCTCACTGAAACGTTAAAAAAATGAGTTTCAACCCTGAAACGTTAAAGAAAAATGAGATATATATTGATTTAAATGATGTTGTAGTGCTCATATTTGTATCCAAAAATCCAGATATCATACAATTTATTCCTAATGCATTGATGGGTGGATTAAAGAATGTATTGATGAGTACTATGTTATATCCAACTTAGTCATCACAGCATGATTGATAGGCTAATGGTTGTTTTTATATACATGATCCGTCAAATTTTAAATTGTTTTACTAGTAATCCGTTTTAAAATAATGTGAATTATTAAAATTAGGACCTTAACTAGATAGAAAAAATAAGTCAATGCGATTTTTTTTTTTACTTATTAAAATTGATTAATCATATAAATACTTCAAATTGATCACGTTATTTACTTAAAAAATGTTACATGTATTTACTTACAGATGGACGGATTTCAATATTCTTGGACTTATTTCGGCTTCCCATGGATTTTAAATTCCTTTTTTTTTTGCTCTTTTAGTCACGATGAACCAAAAAAAAAAATCTTATCGTTTGGGATTTGAATATGTAAATGAGGTCTAGAGATAATGATAAGAACATATATTGAAAATTACATGATATATAATGAAATCAAAGGGGGGGTGAGAAATAAATAAATAAAAGTTGACATTGAGTAACCAAACCAGAACTCACTATCATTCCAGTTGCATTATCCTAAGTTCCTAACCATGTGGATTTCAAGAATAAATCATCATATCATACGATTCCCTTTGAAGTCAAACCAAGAAATTTCCAAACCTTCCCACGGTCACGGGAGCCACCTCTGTAGACTAAAACCCCTCTTTCAAAAAATCTGTTCACATTCGTTATAGTACAATTTTGTTCACCCACCTTACAAAAATATCAATGATAAATACTTTTTCTCTCATTGGTTACGCTATGGGGTCCCTCCATTTGAAGTGGTATATTTCATTATTCTAATGGTACTAGGCCCGGCTGTGGGCTAAAGCCCATGAAGTTCTAATCTTGCTTAGAACCCTTAATTTTGATTAAAGATTAGGGCTCCAATGTCTGATACATTTTATGATAGGCTCAAAATATAAGAAGAGTAATGCTTAAGTGGTATTTTAAGTTATTGTGAGGATAAGTAAATTTTTTGTTGTTGTTGTTGAAGTTGGTTTTACATTTTTGAACTTTTAATCCGTGATTATGTTCGTTATTATATACAGAATCATTATAGACATAATTTTAATTACCGTGTATGAGTAAACGTATGTAAGTCTCTAGCTTCAAACTTCGCTTAGTCCCCCACAAAACTCAAAGACAAACGCTAAATGGTGTATACTTCGCTATCTTAACTAACAAGAACGAGGGTATTGTTTATCCATTTATCAATCGGTGAACACATTTATTTTTCAAATTTTTATAGCCATGCAATTTTTCTAATTGGCTTTTAGGTGAGAGGACCATCTCTATCATCACCTGATTTGGTTACAACAGCAGGCCATTTGATGATGACGGTTCAGAGAGTCAAAACCCAATTTTTAAATGGACACAACTTATCTACAATTCAACTTTTGGATTGTTGATCCATTTTGGATCTATTTTGACGATTCAATTCGTT
>BRYF01000015.1:9602500-9607500 GCA_030159135.1 Actinidia polygama | reverse complement strand
ATTTCTCACGCAAACCTCCAATTTCACTGACTTCCGCTAAGGTTTTTGACAAATACGGATATATTTTCTGTGATTTTTGAAACCTTTTTAGCTGGCGGAACCCAAATTGAGTTCAAGTAGTTTTGCTGGTTTCAAATTGTCCTAAATATCTATTTTGGCCCTAAAATACTCATTCAAAATTCTCAAAACTATCACATCTAAAACAGAAAATTCAACACGATATGCCTCGTTATCACAAGAATTTGACACAAATCCTGCTTTTTTTCTTCCCCATGTGGTCAAACCACATGAAGTGAAGGGTACATTTCGATTTGCCCCTGGGATTTGGGCCATGTGCGAATTACCCCTTAACATCTAAAAATCTGTTAAATCTGGTAATAGAACTCAAAATTTGATTATAATGCTTTCATCTTCTTTCTCTTAATCAATAAACAAAACCCACGCACACATGCATAGTATATGTATAAACACGAATAAAACTACCATCTCACCCACGAATCAGACCTACATATACATAAATGAAGCGTATCAATCCTATAATTAAAAATCAACACATCACTAAGTGTATATCTAATTTTGAAGCTAACTCATACTTTCATACAAAAATACTCCTCTAGAAAAATTTAAAATTTTACAATAATACCAACATAACTACTTCATGGTTACAATTCTACACTTGCAAGGGTCCCCACTTCTAGTGTGTGTATATATATATGGAGAGAGAGAGAGAGAATATGTAGTGGAATCTATATGAAAATTTGAAGACTTCTAAAAGGGTATTTTTTTTTAATGAAATGGTATACTCCCAATCTCAATCTAGGCAAGTGAGATGTACTTGCCATTAAAATAAAAAATAAAAAAATAAAACGGTATATTGTAGTCTACAAACTACATGGAGTTATACGATGATATTGAGTAATCTGCCCAAAAGCATGAGGGGAAAGTGAAATCTAGGCAAGTGAGATGCATTTGCTGTTAAAATAAATATAAAAATGAAACGATACATTGTAGTCAACAAACTACAAGAAGTTATATGGTGATATTCAAACTCAGGAGTAATCCGCCGCACATAGCCTAAAACCACAAGAGGGAAAGTGAAATCTAGGCAAGTGAGATGCACTTGCCGTTAAAATAAATATAAAAATAAAATGGTACATTGTAGTTCACATACTACATAGAGTTATATGGTGATATGCAAACGTCGGGAGTAATCCGCACATGGCCCAAAACTACAGGGTTGGAAAGTGAAATTTTCGTATGACTTTTTCCTGGAAAAAGAAGAACTTGCAAAAGCTAGAACAACAAACCGACCAAAGCTAATGGTGAGATTATTTGCCCCACCAATGAAAATAAACACCTGGGTTAATTCAGTGATTGGATATATAGGCCTGTTTGGTAACCCATTTAAGTTGCACTAACACCTTGTTCGAAATAAATTAGATTATTTCTTTATTGGATTTTTTCTATTTTTTGATCATTTTTTTAACTTTTCCAATTTATCTCAATTAGAGGAACAGAAAGAATTAAAAAAACAATACAGAAGTTTTTTACAAAATCCAACTAAAATCATGGATTAGTTTGGATTTTAGTAGATTTTTTATAAACAAAACAAAACAAAAAATTATTCTTTTAATTTTTCAATTCTTTTAATTGAAATGAACAAAAAAAGTTTTAAAAAAATTGTGTATTTATATATATTAACTATATTTTATCCATTTAATCGGGATGAACTGAAAAAGTAATAAAAATAATATAATTTATCTAAAACGGGATTTTATTGAACTATAGATTTAAAAGTATTGCGTGTTTGGCTTTCAACTTTCAAACGGATCAAAATCTAAAAACTTTACTTTTTGGCCACCAAAACGGATAAAAACATACTTAAAGTTGCTTGAACGAAATGGGTTGATTCCTTTTCTTATGGTTGCCAAACAAGACCTTATGAACTGAGGGTTTAGAATTGGACACAACTTCTATAACATCCAAATGTTTGGGCTTCACAATGTAATTCAAACATTTTGTGAGTCATTTTGGGTACATTTTGATGATCCAAACCTTTCATTTTGTAGATTTCGTCATGAAGATCAATACTGAAAAAAATTATGTTGATCGGATACAAATCGTTATTGTTCAAAACTGTTTTTTAACTTAATAAATGAGTGAGGCACACATGGTTATACCCATTTATCTTTATATATGAGCATATGAGCAATTTAAATCATCAAATTGCGCTTAAAATAAGACCCCAAATACTTGAACTGCACCAGCGCAGTCCAAAATCGGACTGCACAGAAACCTGGTCCTGTAGAATTTCACCCAACCCCTCCTTTTCCTAGTTGTTATTCTAATAAACCACAACAATGTATTGCTATTAATGTTCCTATTTTTTTTAAGAAAAATAAATAAATAAAAAATATTAAATCTTGATTATGACTTTCTATGCTTTTTTTTATTATTTGTTTTCATATCATGTCTTAGGTTGTATCTAATAATCAAAAAATGCCTAAGGAATTTAGATTTGGTTTAGCTAAATGACACATTTTGGGAAGTAATTAACAATCACAATGACAACAAAGTTTAGTTGAGATGTTGTTATTTTGTAGGTTTAAACAAGTTGTAAATTAAATAGGTCACTCCACATTAATTTGCAAGCAATTTAGTTGGGCTAATAATTTTTGCACTTCACTTTTCATTAAATACATTTTAATTTTTTAATTTTTGTTACAAAAAATTATAAAAATGCCCTCAACAAAATGTCAATTACATGAATAGCCCCTCGTCAGCAATGATTTTAGCACTTTACTTTTTACTAAATGTCTAAACTATTCTTTCTAAGAAAAGAAAGAAGGAAAAGTTTTTATTTTAGTTTGGCCTTTTTTGTACTTAATTAGATAAAATTGAATTGGCAACACATGCATTACTTTATTTGTTTGTTTTTGATAATCAGGTGTCCGGGTCAATTTGCAGTTTATTTTAGGCTTATTCTCATAGAAATATGAAATTTTGAATTGAATTTTCATTTTACAATGTCTCTTTCAATTTTGACTTTATAAATACGAAAAATTAACCCAAAAAAAAAAAGACTTTTTTTTTTCTACAATGCATTTGGAGTTGATTTTTAACATGAAGAATGGTCACCCTCTTAAAAATTCTTTCATATTCCCCTCTCTCTCTCTCTCTCTCTCTCTCTCTCTCTCTCTCTCTCTCTCTCTAAAGATTATCTCATATTAATCCCTTCATTATCTTTATTTTATTTTATTTTCTATTTTCACCCTTTTAGCCAACAAGACCATTATTTTTGCTACAAGTTTGTAGAAAACACAATTGATATTGTCTTGACTAGATAACCCATATTGGCATAAATTTAGATTATGTTTCTTTTTAGTGGACTTGTTTTAGTTTTTAGTCCTTTTTTTTTCAACTTTTCCTTTTCGTCTCTTGATTAAAGGATTTGAAAAAGTATTATATATATATATATCAACAAATTAATCCAAATAATAAATACCTTTTTAGATTAATTTTGTTTTTTTGTGGCATTTTTTGTAAATATTTTTGTTTTCTTTTTTGATTCATCTTTTCAAGACAATACCGAAAAAATTAATTTTGTTTTAAAGATGAAAAATAAATCACTAAAAAAAAAAAAGCAAATTAAAAAATACTTATAGCCTCAGAGTAGATTCAATTTATGCATTCACGACCCTTCATACAAATAAATAAACGGTCCTACTGACTATCATTTACTGAATTCCGATTAATACATATTTTTCACATATATTTATACACTCTGTATGAATGCAATTTCATGAATATTTATCTATTAACAGTCGTTCAATAAGCTATGGTTAGAAGTCAATGAAGCGTTTATGGCCAAACGTCTTTTAAACGTGAGACTCGTTCAAAACGCAATAACGTGTAAAAAGCCCCAAAAAACACAAATATGGATAAAAGTTGAATGTCTATTAACGTGGTCTACGTTTGAAACTCACATTCCAAGGTCTAAAAGCATTATTTCTCTTTCACACGGAAGTTCTATATAGCATGGGGTTCCATCTGAGAAATTATTTAGTGCTCAAATCGTAGCAGTCTCGAACTTTAGATTGATTGGTCTAAATAATGCAATTTATCGTATTTTTGTTTGGTTGTAGCCGACATATGCATGTGTTATTCAACATATGGTGTAGAACAATGCTTTAAGAGCACCGAATGATACCTCGGTTTCATCTTTGGCTTCAGCGGTGGAGTCCAAGCATTTTGAATTATATTTTTAGCCTGTTTTGATGATTCAAATTATTCGTACACCTCATCGAGAATTTTAATATTGTTAAAAATTGCATTGATCAAATACAAATTAACTGATAATCAATTTACATACAAATAAATGGGTATAATTATGTATGTCACATTCATTTATTAAGTTAGAAAGTAGTACTGAGTGGATGTTAAATAGCGTCTGATGAACGTAATTTCTTTTGGATAATCAAAATAAATTCAAACGAGACCCATAAAGCTTAAATTATACCGGTGCAATCCATATTTCCAAATTTGGAGAAGCTAGGTCCTCCATCTTTTTAGCAAATACCGATAGAAAAATTTGTACAGAATAATCTAGAATATGTTCAATTTTTTATTGAAATAAATTTTATGTACCATAATACTATTATCACATTATTTTTGTAGTTTTTTAATTTTTTATAAGCATATCATTTTTCATAGATTACTAATAGTTTCGTTATTTTATTTTAAAGGAGGATGGTGTTTCCACTTAGGCGGGGATGGATTTAAGGGTGGCGGTGGGCGACCGCAACTTCAATTTTTTAAAAAAAAAAATCCCAAACTTTATATTACCCTATCCAACCGTTTTATATTAAAATCTCCTTTTGGAGAATTCAACTTTTCAAGACAGTACAATTATTGCAACTAATTTTATTAACTTTCTATTTTTATCCTTATAATAATTACATTCGACTTTTTGCTTTGATTTGAATATTGTGTAAACAATA
>BRYF01000015.1:9507500-9510000 GCA_030159135.1 Actinidia polygama | reverse complement strand
TGATTCGATTCGGGTTGTCATTTTTTCTCCGGCCCAAACCTTATTCTTTTACTCTTAACGTCATTTCCTTTTTTTGGACTTCATAAGAACTTCACTACAATATTAGGTGGGGCCATGATGGTTCGGGCTTTCAACAGCCCAATCAATGGGCTAGCCCCATCAGGTCAATCACTTTTCTCTTTGTTCTTTTTTGATGTACTTTTTATGGGTTTTGTTCAATGTCTCTCGCTCTCTAAATCTCAATTGGATGTCCTATTTTTTTTTTTTGTTGGTTGCACATAAATTCTTGCATTGAAACTGTTTGATAAAAAACCTCAACGAAGTTGTTATATTCTCAATACTGTGATATATACCTGTAAATGTTGACAAACACAGTGTCAAAAAATACGTAAAATCGCATATAATCTCTCAAAATCTCATATGTTGTGTTTATGTCCTATATAACTGTGTAAATACTGATAAATCGCGCATGCTATCATATATACTTGTAAATATTGTGATAAATGCAATATATAACTGAACTACGAAATCACGCATGATACTCGTCCCCGAATATCATGCAACATAAATTGCAAAAAAAGAAAAACTAACTAATATAGTTAAATATGAGTAAATTAGTAAAACCACTATCAAAAAAATGTAGACAAGTGTCATCTTATGACCTAAAGACTTACCTGAGAATAAGTTCACAAAACAAAATCAACCCTCAATTTTCCCAATATTTTTTTGGGACAAGACCCAACCAAATGGGCTCATCAGACCATTCAGTCCAGTGAATTCGTAACAAGTATTTGAACTGAAGTTATGTTAGAAATTATAATTGCTTATTTAACATCGGAAGTTAAAAAAATTAAAATGAAGATTTTAATTTTTTATTTATTTGTAAGTAGAAGTAGAAGTTGTGTCCAATACTCTGTCATAACTTTTAAGACAATAAACAACAATTCCAAATATGCACTTTGAGAGTCCGAGTTCAAATTCTATAAAGAGTATTTCGATATGAATGGCTTGCAAACCCCAATTTGAATACCTCATCCTCCTCCTTTATATTTTTTTAGATTATTTGATAAAAAAAGAGCAATTTGAATATAAAATGTCACGGGTATCATTTCGATTATTCAAATAGTTCATTTTCTAGTCATTGGTGTGTGGATCATCCCGTGAAAAATATCAAATTAACTCGATAATTGTACTCACGTAATTTTATGATAATAGTCTAGATAATTTAACAAGAAGATAATTTTAAAGCTAAACCGTCCATGTTTTCAATACAAACCAAATAAAATTATATGACTACAACACTCAAATCAATTTAATTTTTTTCACGAGTGATATAATCATATATATGCTTAAAAATCTAAAATGGTAAATAGGTGGCGACGCGAGATCGGGAGTGGGCCCCACGTGCCATTTGAAAGAAACAAATTACTTGGAACCCAGACCGCTCACCACCACACGTTCAACAACTCAACCTTAGCTTTCGAAGAGCGTGGGGTAGGTGGTGGTCGCATATTCACACGAAACAATTTATTTACAAACGTACAAATCATGAAAAATGGTGGAATTAGAATTTAGGGGTACGATAAATCTAAGAGTTGGATTTGTCGGATTCAAAATCGAATTCTGAAACTTAAAATTAAGTCATAGGATTAGTCAATTCTCACTGTACACTTCAAATTTTAAATTTTCTCAATTTAATCCTTTTGACTATTTTTTTTTTGTCAATTTGATCCAATGGGTAGTTGCTGTCCAGTTTTGCTAACAATCCAGGAGGTCGCTTAATGCCTTCTTTTTTCTTTGGACACATGCACGCTTGAAGAGTGCAGTACAATGAAGAGTTATATGATACGTTCGGGAGTGATGAATCAATCTCAAAAAGCAATCAATTAATTCTCTTCCAATTAGTTTTTTTTTTTAATTAACAACAATATCCCAGATTCTAAAGCCTGAACACACTTTCAGAATGTAAACACGGTTATGAAACGCAGGACTTCTGGATATTAACTCGCATCCGGACGCTCGCCCTTTACCAATTTTGCTATATGTTCAGAGACAAGTGGTGAAGCTCAAACTCAAGACCGAAGTTTTGAAAAGGTTTGCCCTTACCACTAAGTTAAGCTTTGACTTCTCTACGTGTAATGTTTTTTCATTTATTTATTAAAGACAGAATATATCAAGTCAAGTATTTTACGAGCGAGATCTTTGGTTCAAGTTTAGAATGGCCCTGCTGCACCGGTGAAAAGTAAAAGAAGCATAGCTGACTCATTAATGCATGCTCCAATTGGCTTGAGGGTTTGGATAAATTACATTTTGTATCCTTAAGTGATAGTCAATTCTCAAGTTATGCTTTGAACTTCAATTTTTCTTAATTTAAACCTTCAACTATTGTTTTTAGTCATCTGATCCAATGGGTAGTTGTTATCCAATTTTGTTAAGGTAAAGCCACATTGCACTGAAATTCTTTCTATTTGACCCCTAAAGTGTTAGTATTTATTTTCCC
>BRYF01000015.1:9450000-9452500 GCA_030159135.1 Actinidia polygama | reverse complement strand
TGAAACTTACTAAAATCTTAAAATTAAAGCAAAGCCAATAGTATTCTTCAGATTCTGCACTCGAATAGGTGGTCAACGGATGTGTCACCTAATGGAAAGCAGTCAATACATGGAGCTATTCTGAGGGAGTCTGCTTCCAATTTAAAATTCAACCAACAGGGTACTACTGTATATTCCAAACAATTCTAATATTTCCTTACCCTAGACAAGCACCCAGCTTCAGCCTGAATCGCCATGGCTTACTTTCTCACATATTAACCTTATCTGCCTACCAAACCACACAGTGGAACAGCCTACTTTACCTCATTGCATGATGAACGCCCAATGAATACTACCCAACAATTACATGAAAGCGAGGGATGAATGAAACAACTACGAGAAACACTTGGGCTGTATTTGGATCCCGGATTTTGTGAGGGAAAAAGAAATGGAAAAGGTTGATGATCCAATGGTCCTGAATGGTTGGATCTTCTAACTTTTCCATTTCCATTTCCATTCTCTTTTCCCTCACCAAATCCGGATCCAAACACAGCCTTAAAAATCATCCATCTTCTAAAGGCAACTTAGAATTGTCGTTAGAAAAACATGACAGAATCAATAAGTTATTGTGCTTCATTGATTCCCAAAGAATGACAAAAGTACTTTAATGTTGGCACTAAAAATCCATATGTCTATGCTCATGTCAATTGACTAGTTAACCAACAAAGTAAACTTTTATATCTATCTTAAGAGAAATTGGTGAAATTAAAGCTGAGCAATAGGGACAGATAAAACCGAGAATGCATTCAATTAATTCACCTTTTTATCACCCTAAGATTCAGCTACAGAAACATAATGGAAAATGACTGACATTTGACAATGTTTACATGAATGAAGAACGCCAACAAAGGGAAAATCAATTACCTTTTACTTTAGCATCCCAACCATGAAATGTCTCATTGATCTAGTGTACTTGTCTCATCAAACCATCTTGGGGGATCAAATCCAGACCCACCTGAAAGATAATGAAGTATTTCATGTCTATGGTCATATAGTCTGGAAGCAGTTAACTGTTGATCTGAACTTTCAAAAAAAAATAAAAACTTAAAACCAAACTTAGAGTCGGGAATCTTTTTAACTAGAAAAAAAATAAGAAGTAAAAGTGTGTTCTTGTCTCTTCTAGAGTTGTAATAGTCAAGGAAAGGATTGCAAACATGTATTTGTATCTCATTCCTCTGATGTATTGAAATCTCCAAGTTGACTAGAGAGTGGCATTACCAAGAGGATTGCAATGACTGAGACGCCAAGCAGTCAAGACGGTTCCCTTAGCAACTCCATATTTCTTGTAAGCAATCATGGAATACTCACTACATGTTGGAACTATTCGGCAACAGTGGTGAGATTACTCCTGCTCGAGGATTGCTCCCAAACTCATTCTTACACGGCACAATCATTTCAACGAAAAAGAGAAATTAAAAGCATAAGAACAGAAACAATTACACGAAATGCATACTATTCCCAATTGTACTCGTTGGACTAGGACGGAGAAAAAAAAATGTTGGAAAGTCAAAATGGTAGAAAGTGAAATCAAAATGCTGTACTTTTTCGACTCATCTTGATGAGGGGAATTTGAAAATGTAAAAAATTTGTTCAAATTTAGAAAAAAAATCTACTAAAAGACGAAAAAATAGCTAATTTATCAAGTAATTTTTTTTTCTTTAATGCACCTTTTCCAAATTAGATGAAACTTTTACATTTTCGGACTCCTTCTGTCAAGACAAAAAAATATAAAATTTTAGATTAAATGATTAAAAAGCTTCATTAAAGACGAAAAACTTTGAAACCAAATCAATTAAAAAATCATTTTGAAAGTTAAACCAAACAAAGCCTGTCTTCTGTTCGGTTTAGGATGAGAAATTTGCCAGTAAGTTTTGAAAGAACTTCACACTATTATTTGAATGAAGTCACAAGAAATTTTTTAAATTTTCTAACCATATAAACAAAACTAACTTGCTTCGGATTAAATTGTAATAAAAGAGGGATAATCTTGAAATTCAAATTATAAATTTATACGTAGCATTTCCTATGATTTTTGCAGGAAACAAAAAGCAAGGTTTACATTTATAAGTTGTACAAGAATCATTATTTTCTTGCATTTTTCTCTACTTTCGCTCTCTCGCTTTCTCGCTCTCCATAATTTTGTAACCATTCTCCTGCAATTTAAACGGACCCAATAAGAAATTGTGGCAATTATTCAGTAAAATTAGGGATTTGAAAGAACTTACTTTTGTAGAACCTCGGTAACGATAATGCAGCTTTAACCCCACCACCAATCACCTCGTCTCCTGATAGAACACACAGAGTCTAAGAATTTTTTTAAAATCAACCTTGTTGGATACTCTGGTCCGAGTCTTTCTGTAATTCATTCACTATTTTGAGTCTGCGACGGTGGCGATGAGTCTACAGAAGAATAAAGATAACAATTACACCGTGATTATATGTATATACATATACATATGTG
>BRYF01000015.1:9362500-9365000 GCA_030159135.1 Actinidia polygama | reverse complement strand
CCAACTGAGCTACGCCCTGGGGGCAGCTCTCGCAAACCAACACATTTCTTGCTCTTATCATTGAAATCAATAGTTTTTAGAACCAAAAAAGGAGAGAGAAAAACTAAAACAAATATTGCAGATTCAATGGAATTCATCAAGCAGAATTATGTGTGTTTCTTGCCGGGTCGGGTCAATGGGTAACATCAGTTTGCACAGTTATATATATATATATATATATATATATATATATATATATATATACGGATCCGGGGATACAATTTTAGACACTCCATCTTAGCCCTTAAAATCAATGGCTGAGATTACAATGGAGTAAGTTTTTTAAAGTGTTCCTGAACTTTATTAAAACTACGTCGTTTTAATAACTCTGAAATTTTACTCCATTGTAATCTCAACCCTTGATATGGCTGATTTCAAGGGTTAGGATGGAATGTCTATAATTATGTCAAAACATGTGTCTCCGGATCCGGCCCCTATATAACTTGGTGTTCTAGCGGAGGATCCGATTAATTCTAGGTGAAATCTCGTATGGACTAATCCAACTTAGTATTTGATAGCATGTTAGGAGGTTTCCAACCTGAGACCTTAGAATTGAGTAAACTTCAAAGTCCAAGCCTCAGGTATAACCGTTCTTAATAGTAATTATTAGGCTATGTTTGGATGTAAGGAATGTTGAGAGGGAATAAAAATGTGATTACATATTCTTATAATTTCATTGTTTAGATGAAGTATGATTTCTAATATTTCAGTCCAAACGGAATAAGGCTCCTATACTAAAGAGGAATCTGATCCCTTCCTAGACCCATGGAATTTTTAGATTCTTGAATCAATTTTTAAAAAATTGATTGCAACCTTAGATACATTTTCAGGGCCGGGTCCTAAATATTTTAGGACCACAAGCGAACTCTTAAATTGATTTTCATTCCAATTCAAAACTAGGGGACCCCACATAGCTTCAATATAAACGATAAATTTAGATGAGACCCCCTAATCCTTAGCCCAGGGCAAATCTGGCAACGAATAAATTATCACTAGCAAGCCATCAACACCCCCAATTTCCTCCCACAACTAACTCTTATCATTATTGTAACAACAAGTAAACTCTTATCATAATGTATACATTTATGTAGTTTAGAATCAACCATTATTATAACATTAAAGAGCATGTTCCCTTTATTTTTTTAAATCTTATCTATGAATATGGTATTATTTTTTTTTTGGTATATATTTGTGTGTGATTCTTGCTATTAATGAAATTTGTTTGTTTTCCTTTGGTTTGGAACAATTTGATTACAATAGTTTCATTAATCATTTGCTTTTCATGGAAAATTATACACAATAATAAAGTTATAATTTTTTAAGTTAAGAGAAACAACAAAATACATTTATGTTGAGTTTTTTTATTGCAAACGACGTATAATGTGGGCAAGACTCCAGTAATATTATAGTATAAGACGACATACCTCCAGTTTATTAGGTGGACTGGACATCCGTCATAGCATGTGAGTCCGTCATGAGTTTCACATCAATGATCTCTTAACATTTAATTTGTAGGCCTCCTTGTACGATCTCTTAAGTCGAATGGTTTTGAAAATAGAAAAATATTAACCGAGGCTCTGTTAACGGTGGTTGAGGTGTAAAAAATATTTTGAAATTTGTAAAAGGTGTATAAATTTTTGTGAGTGTTTTGGAAACTCAACTTTTTTAGTATTTTTTGCTCCTTGAAAATAATTTGTTTTCTTTTTTTGGAAACAATTGCAATGGAATTGTGTGGCTATGAAAAAAAATCAGGGACAGACTTGATGAGTCCAATCCAATGAAAGCCTCCATTACAGGACTACCTAATAGAGATTGGGTTACAAGTATATTTTAATCAACTGTTTAACAGTTGACTAAAAAAATGATTGATTACAATTGAAATGATATTATACATGGCAACGTAACATGCTTGGTCTCCCCCAATAATTAAATACATGGTCCTAGACATGGGTTTTTGAAAACAATGTTGATAAACAAACGAAGACTTTGTGTCAGTTAATGAATGTGACAATTTATAATTACTGTTCATGGTTCCATGAAGGTTGTTTGCCGTGTTTTGTCGCAGGTTTTACGCAGTTTCTGTTTTTTTCTGTCTTTAGAAAATTTTTGATTTTTTCTTGAGGTTGTTTGGACTAGGTTTTTTTGGTGATTTTTTGCTAAAAAGAAATCAGGTTTTTATGTTTTTTGGGATGAGTTCTTTTGAGGTAAGTTTATGAGAATTTATCACCGAAAATAGCTCATTTTTTTTACCTAACCCAAACAACACGTAATTTTTTTTATCCAACTTTACTTTTTTTTAATCCCCAAGTAAAGTTTTTTTAGCTAGCCCAAACGAGACCTTATAGTCAAAAACAACTTAAAAACAACTAAGAAATGCTGATTGGTTCAGTTTTTTGAATGAATTTTTCAAAATATTTTTTAAAAAAAATTATTTTTGAGAACAAAAAATATTTATTGTTTA
>BRYF01000015.1:9352500-9355000 GCA_030159135.1 Actinidia polygama | reverse complement strand
TTGGGCACGGTCAAAGTTGGGCACGGCACGGCACGGTTTGAGCAGGCACTGGTACGAGCACGGGGCACGGAAATGGTGTGGCACGGCACGGGCATGGCACGGTAGTTGGCCTTGCATGGCACAATACGGCACGGCACGGTCAAAGTTGGGCACGACACGGGCACGACACGATAGTTGACTTGGTTTAGCACAGCACGGCACGGCACGATACGAATTTAGTCAGGCACGACACGGTAATTGACATAGCACGACACGTAATTGTCAATAAATGATTAATTATTAGATAAATTAAAAAAAAATTTAATTAAATAAATTAATTTGTCATAATAAAAAAAGAGATAAACTTTTAAATGAATTTTTGAATAAAAAAATAAAAAAATTAAATTTTGACTTGTCATGAACTATTATGACATAATAAGTCCAAAATAAATTTTAATTAAATGAATTAAGCTTATCAATGTTGTGATTGACTCATTGCCCATATAAGTAAAAAATAAATTTTAATGTGTGTTATGAGTAAATTATATTTTGATAAAAGATATGATAGGCTATAAAAGATTTAAGATAAAATATATAAATTTTTATGCGGGCAGTTCTTGTGTGTTATTTTTTAGCACACAAAACTACTGTAATTGTGCTTTTAATTAAAAAAACGAACACGACACGACATGATACGATTAAAATACGAGCACGACACGACATGATTAAGTAGACGGGCACGATACGAGTCACACGACTAAGTTAGCGGGCTGGCACGGCACGACACGATTAAGTAGACCGGCACGGCACGGCACGGCACGACACGAGTCACACGACTAAGTTAGAGGGCCGGCACGGCACGACACGATTAAGTAAGCGGGCCGGCACGGCACGAATAAAAAAAAACGGCACGGCACGACACGATTAAAAAAGACACGACACAGCACGATTAAGTAAATGGGCCCGGCCCGGCCCGACACGAAGCACGACTGGAACGGAAGAAAAGTGGCACGGCACGGCACGGTAGGCACGTTTGACACCTCTACATGGCTGGATGACCTACTATGCAGCATCCATCATGACTCAAGTATCTAGCTCCAATGGTCACACCCTAGGATTAAGCCTTTTTTACAATGTTTAGAGTGCAGTTATATTCATCTACTTGATAAAAGTGTATGAATATAATCTCTCGTTCAATTGATGAAAAAATGCGGACCCACATGAAAATGGAAGAAGCACACAGGGTCCGCGTCAAATTTTATAGCCGGCAGTGGTGGATAATGCTAATTGTACTCAAATGTCCATCTAGATTTGTAAGTCTTATAATTAAATTACGTAGTGTTGAAAATTATTGTGTAAACGAAGTTCAAAATGGGTTGACATTAATAGCTCTATTTTGAGTTGTTAGCAACTTAAAGGGTAGTCATAATCAGCCTTTATGGCTAGGAGTTACTACTGAAAAGTCATATTTTTTTTTTAAAGAAAAAATCTGATTTTGTTGTGAAAAGGAGAAGAAGACAACAAATCATGAAAAAAATTCTGAGTTTTCATTTAAGTGAGAGAGAGACAGTTGCGGATTCAATTTTTCAAAATTGCGTAAGGAGGTGTTCCTACGTTAGTTGTTCATTCGTTTTATACTGGGAGGAATACGTCAACAATAATCTACAACACTCTCGGTAGGAAGCGAATCTTTCTTAAAAAAACTGCAATTGCAGGACTAGGCAAAATCTTTCTGTTTGTATCTTTGATTTTCAATTTCTTCATTTCGTTTCTGTAATATTATTACGTTTCTGTAATTGTTCAACCAGTTAAAGCTTGTAATTTTAATTTACTGTTTATGATTGAAATTTATTTTTAAAATTTTGTTTATTGCGGAATCAATTTTACCTAACACATAGCAACCAATCATTACCTGATTAGAGTTAAAATTTTACACGGATGTGCCAATGGTCAAAGAACACCTGCTAAAGTAATAAATGCTGTATGATATTTTAAATAAAAACCTCAGCCTAATTTAACCATGGTTTAATCACCGTTTAGTAAAAAATTATATTTTTTCATTTCTGTTTGGCAAGAGAAAGTTGAAAAATAAAAAAAATAATTCGGTCCACTAAAGAAAAAATAAATTTTTTTCTGAGTGAACAATTCAGTCCGCTAAATAAAAAAATGATTCTTCTTACTGAAAAGTATAAAATTATAATTAAATGATAAATAAATATTCCCCCCCCCCCCCCCAAAAAAAAAAACTTAAAAATTAACCATGCTACGTCAGCTTGCCAAACTGGGCCCCAATTCTTTTTACCATCTGTTAGCAAGGTAAACGACTAACCGTTGTATCATGGGCGAATTCATTGGGTCAAACTGTTAAAACTAGAGAACTCAAAAATTGTCTCATTTTGGGCTGACATTCGGCCCAATAGCTAAATGCCTATTTAGGTTCTGTTTAAGCTATCTAAAAAAATATTTTTTTTTAAAGTAAAAATTTGGACAAAAAATTACTTTGTTTTTGAAGTAACTAAAA
>BRYF01000015.1:9282500-9287500 GCA_030159135.1 Actinidia polygama | reverse complement strand
AAATTATTCAAAAAAACTAATTTATCTCAACCAAATATCTTTTTTAGGCATACTGTGGTTGAAGAGATTTATATCATTTATCACTTGTAAGACCATCTCCAGTAGATTGTGCTATTTTAAACATGTTAATTCTGTATTTTAACATGATATAGTGCTAAAATACTATAATTTAGTAGACTCGCCTCAATAATGTATTGTGCTATTTTTTAATACTATCATTTTTTCACTGGACAATATATGATAATACGTAATAAGCTTCCCCGATCATCCATGTCGAAGGTAACCATTATCATTATTAAATCTTCTCTCTCTCTTTGCTCTCTTTCATCCATCTCTTCCATTACTTTTAATATTCTTCTTTCTCATTTCAACCTTTTAATTATTTTGTTTTTTAAATAATTTATTAATTTAATCAATATGAAATATACCCTAAACTTAAAAAAATACATAATATGACATATTTGTGAGGCAATATAACTCATTCAGTAAAGTCAAACTTTAAATATTGATCGTGCTAAAATTTAGTACGAAAACTTCTATCGTTCTATATTTGCATAGTTATAAGAGTACTGCTAGAATATTTTTTTTTGTTAATCATACAAAATTTATAGCATTAGCACGATTGTGGGGCACAACTAAAGATGCTTTAAGTTATGCACAAACTTTGTGGATTGGCTTGAAATGCCTTGAAGTTTTCTTTGATGTCAAAAAATAAAAAAATAAAAAATCTCAACTTTTGATTAAAATAATTTTAGAACTACTCAACATATTATCATGTGATTAATTTATTCCAAAGTGGTTAGAGAAATTGTGTGAAATTTAATCCAACTTATAGATAGTGGCACACCCCTACCTAAATCTAAATCTTGCATAAAAGATGTCAACGCACAATCATGGTTATTAAAAAAATAATCAATTACATCCCTTCAATTCTTTAAATTCACGAAGTAGCTCCGTTAACAGAGAGCATGAAATATCAATTGTAAGCATGAAATGTCAATTGTAATGTAGAGCATTAAATATCCATTATAATCCTAATAATGCAACTACACATAACCACTAGGGTTTTTTCCTTCCAAAATAAAATAAAGGCATTTTGGGCATAATGGGTGCACATGCAAGTCGTGTGACAAATTTTCATTTATATTTCTCACGTCTTGGTGATAGAAGGGATCAAAGTAATACAATTTAATAATTGAGTAGTGTAGCTGATTGATTTTTTTAATGAGAGAATAAAAGTGACATAAAAAAAAATTTAGGAATGTCTAAAAAAATAATATAATAAAATGGTAACAACATGAATATTTTGACTTTTTCAATATTAAAGTGTCACGTTTTCATTAATATTATGACAGTTACAATGATTTTTTTCTTAGTGTTGACAAAATAAAAAGAGATGACTTTTCAAGTACATAAAAGGATTTGTGTTCCGATTTAGCCTTATTTTAATGATTCAAACTATTAATATTGTAGACGCGGTTGTAATAGATCATTATTATAAAATAATTACGTTGATTGGACACAGGTGTAACATACAAAATTATACACATTTATCTTTACTAAAGTTCTTGATGAGGTCTACAATATGGTTAGTTTGGATTATCAAAATGGGCCCAAAATGCTTAAATTAAATCGGTGCAATCTACAGAGAAGCCTAGTCCATATGGATATTGTTGTGGTAAAAAATTGAGAAGAGCAACCAACAGTCAAGTTGCTTTGGATGGCGAGGTGGTAATCTCGGGAAAGACTCGGACGACCTGCGCAGCAATGAACAAACATTACCGGCGGGGGTGAAGTCGCTCAAACTCCTCCAACGTGCGAATCAGAACAAGACGATCAAAAACTATGCAATAAGAAAGCAGAGCTTTCAGTTTATATGCCAGAGTTAAATCATGTATCTCATAATGGGGGTGGGGAGCGTCTTTATATATTTGGAGATTGGAGACATGTGTTAGGAAACTATGGCGTGATTCTTGGACGGTTAAGTATGGAAATATATCCTGGAGATATCGGATAATTAATAGGGAGATCTGACATCTGGAGGGCATCCCGCAATTTGTGGGCGTCGTGATGAAAAGAACTTCTTCAGGGGGTAGTTTTCCGGTGGAGATAGAATCCTTACGGAAATGGAGTCCGTATGGAGATGGTCAGTTGTCTGGCGATGTCAATGACCTCGCCTGGTGGCGATTTGGAGATGAGCTCACTTTTACATTGGGCAACGTGATTACATGCCGGTCATACAATGGGCGATCAGGATTATCTGGGTCACGGCGAGGTGATTGCTGAGGCGATATACGCACCTTTGGTGAATATTTCATCCCATATCAGACATTGCTACTCTTGTGATTCCTCAAATCAAGGGCCAACTGGAAAAAAAACTAAAATAAACCCGCTAAAAGCTAAAATAACCTAATAAATATTTTTGGAAAAATATATAAAAAAACTGTCTAAACGTTCGACCAAATGTTTCATAGACATCTCAACTTTAATTTTTTTTAATTAAACACGGAAACTTTAAAGTTTGTCATTAATTAAACCTCTAATCCCAAATTTCGTCGGTCCATGTTGGCTTTTAGCGCACATGATGTTAACTTAAAAATTCTAATACTTTGGAAGCCCACAATCATACCCTCTCAAACGCCACACCATCTTCTATTGGATCCACAATATAATTACAACCACTAATTCGACGATGATTAAGTGTAAAATACCCTAATTTCACAATTCCCTCCCTCTCCAAAGTATTTGGATTGCCATGCCAATGGCTAGTTAAGCGTCAACATAAATTATTCCGTTTAATTTCTAACGAATTTCAAAGTTCGAGTGCTTAATTATATTTTTTTAAAGCTGGGGTCTCTATGAGACATTTCAACGAAGGTTTAGATTCTTTTTTTTGTTGTTGATATTTTCCCTTTTTTTTCCAAACTAAGCTATATCGCGAGTATCCAAGCTCAAAGTCTAATACGCAAGCGTATAAAAGGCGAATATTTAGTACAACTGTAATTTGGAAGGTTACCACTTTCCAGCTGCTATACTTGGCATGATTCCAAAGGGTATTGTAAGTGATGGCACACAGTGGGAATGTTAATAGTTGCATTGACGCAGCAACGGCTGCAGGGAAATGGAATATAGATTGATCATGTCAATATCATATTATAACTGTTGAAGTATGTGCTTAATTTGAAAGGAAAGGAATAAACAGCTATATTTAAATAGGGTAAACTGTAATTTGCCCCGTATTAAGTATTCCCACTTTGACTTCTAACCAATGATTTTCCCATTTTGTATCCGCAACTATATAAACTATTGCAATTAACTCTGACATTCGTCTACAAAACAAATAAAAATTTATAATTAAGCAGCCACGAGTTGACCGAACACTGATCCAGGGGAAATCCATGTTAACGGCATAAAAAAATATCCAATTTCGATTTGTATTCTACCTTGTTCGATCTCTAAATTTCTCTCTTTCTCCTTTCTCTTCGTTGACTATGAGACAAAAAATATTGAATTTGGATATTTTTTATGACGTTAACATGAGTTGTCCTTAAATTCGGATTGGTTCAACATGTGGTGTGGCAATTTCTGTTTACTTTGTAGATGGACGTTGGAAAATAGGGTTGATTGCGACGGCTTATATAGTTGAGGGTGCAAAGTAAAAAATTATTAGTTAGAGGGAGAAAATAAAAATCACTCAATACTTTGAGAGAACAAAGTGCAATTTACCCATTTGGCTATTGTTAAAAATTCTTCATTGGTTTCTTTGTCAAGATTCAATTTTGGAAATCAAGTTCAATTTATGTTTTTTTTCTTTTCATATTTCTAACCCAATTCAAAAAGAAGAACAAAAGAATTTAATATCTTTTCTTCCTTAATTTTCTGGGAAAAACTAAGTGCACAGAAATGTATGAACAAAAATATACAAAAATGAACAAAAATATACAAAAATTATATTAGTGGTCCAGATTCAAATCTTGTATGCAAAGCCCGCAACTTCAATCAATCTGAGCCACATATGAAGTATTTTTTTTGTGTTTTTTTGTGTAGATTTTGTATTTCTCTCATGGTTACTATTAGGACCTTTTATAGAAACAGATGGGTTGAAGACGATATGTCTGATCCTGGAGTCTAAGTAAGAGGCCTATAATACTGAATCCTGGCCTATGCGGGAGACCTGAATTTTAAATATTTATGTAATTTCAGATTATGATTTAGAGTAAGAGAGAGGCTATTATTCTTATTGCGTTTATAGGTTCCTCTTCTCCCTCTCGCCTCATAGACTGCCGAACCACACAAGTCATTGAATATTTTTGTTTGCATAACTGTTTCTATTTTTTTAATATTTTTATAGATTGATCAATCTTGTTATGTATTACAACTTCTTTTTTCCCTTGCAAACCCAAGAACACAAAGCATAAGGGAAATAAAAGGACAAGTTTGCTAGGGTTAATTGCAATGGTAACAGCATTTCTTGACAAACTCAAAACTTAAAATCTGTATGACGACATATGATGGAAAGTCAAAGAAAAATAAACTACCAATGAAATAATCTCAATCTTAGCTAAGCTAAATCTCACTTAATTACAATCATAACTCCAAAGAATCATGTTGATTGACCATTGAGCATCATTCATTTTTGACAGACACTTAGTTATTATATTGAAAGTTTTTGCTCTTGTTATGTGATCCATTTAGAGTTCAACTTTGTAATTGGTAATGTGATTAATGATACTCTCAATAAAGTAGTGGCTAGTGGCTTACCTTTTAATAATGTGATTAATCTGTTATACGAGCTTTTTGCAGCTTTAGTAAACTTTTTATACTATTTTATCAAAATTTTATATTTTTTTAGCTCCTCTTGACGAGAGGAGTCTAAAATATAAAAATAAATTACTTAATTTGAAAAAAAATCATTAAAGAAAAAAAAAATTCTCAACAAATTAGCGAAATACAAAAAAAAAAACTTTAAATCCAAAACAGATAATTTTTTTTAAAAAAAA
>BRYF01000015.1:9232500-9235000 GCA_030159135.1 Actinidia polygama | reverse complement strand
GCCTATAAAGAAATTTATAAAAATTCTTCTGTTTGTATGATATTACTTGGTCGTACCCATAACTTATGAAAACAATAAAAGGCATACAAGTGAGTCGTCGAGGGCATAAATGATAAATAATAAAGAAATATTTTTTTTATTTTTCCAATTAAATAAACGAATCGTTGGGCTGCCTCAATTGTCAGTTGAACATGGGTTGGAGCACGTGGACTAATCTTTATATTCCACTCTGTCACGTGATTGATGATAAGAAACCCACTTCAAAGTGCAACCAGACCATTAAACGAATCGAATCGGGTCGAGTAGTGTTTGATGTTACCAGCTATAGAAATGTGTTAAAAAAATTTTTATTAATTAATCGATTTGATCTTAAATAAACTTTTAGAGAGTCAATCGCGCATTGAGCTTGGTTCCAACCGAGTCGTGTTTAATACTTATTTATTAGTTAATTAGATCTCAAACGATTTTTAGAGAGCCAATTGTGAGTTGAGCTCGAGTAATTTAATTTTTTTTATACATTATAAAGTTTATCAAGCTCAATATTAATTTGTTCAAGTTTCGTTTGAAATCTTAACAAGCATCAAAATATTTTAAAGTGAGATTTTTTTAAGCTACAATTCGTAATATTTTCTGCGCTACGGGAGGGGGCAAAGAAGATGTTGTCGGTGGAGATGTCGCAAGTGGTGGCGGACTAGAGGAAGGCGGTGGTGGTAGTTCGAGCTTCTAGAGAGAGAGAAAGAGGGAGGAGGGTTTTAGGGTTTTCGGAGGAGAGGGGCTGTGTTATATGAGTTGAGAGTGAGAGTGAGAGTGAGAAAGAGAACGCGTTAACAGAGGGAAAGTAGTCGAAACTAAAAAAATTCAAAATTATTAAAACGACGTTAAAAATTTAGTATTATTAAAATGACGTCTTTTTAATAAACAAAACTGCATCGTTTTGATCACTCCAAGAGTAGCCCCACTACAAAAGATCTTAACCCGTGAATTGGACCCAGTGTTCAACGACTTTTTCAAAATTATTTGTATAAAGAAAAGTCAAGTCAAGGCACCAATTGATAATGTCATAATTACGTAATAGGATAAATTTTTTTTTTATATATATATATTTTTTATTAAACTCACTCCACTTTTTGTTTTAAGTGAAAACTACAAAAATGCCCCAAGATTTAACCTCATTAACAAATTAAATTTATAGTTTTAAATATAATAAATTGAACCCCAATAGTTTTAATCCAATCACAATTAAAACCATCCCTCAATCCATCTAGGATTGGCAGAATTAACTAGTTTGACGTTTTTCCTTTTTAAAGCCCTATTTGATCAAGTTTGGGTTATAGGCTAATTTAATTTATATACCCCAAGCTAGACTAAATTTAATTATTTAAGGTGTGACTCACACGATATTAAAGTTAAATATGCAATATATAATTATTTTTTGAGTATTAATTTTTTGATTATTTTTAATAGACACGTTGCCTTTTGGATATTCCAAAGGGCTCTCTTAATATCAAGGTCATAGATTTTATTGTAATAAATTGAGCATTCTTGGTACCGCCTACTTGTTTGATTTAGTAATTCGTTTATGGCACTTTGTGGTTCTAATTGCAACATCTGAATTTCTTTGGTAAGATATGTAAAAAAGAAAAAAGAAAAGAAAACAGTATGACAGATCCCTTTGGTGACTCAAACTCAGTCAAAGGTTCCACTTAGACCACTTAGAAGAAGCCAAAGCCAATTAATGCAAAACAAACAAAGGAAAAGTCTGGTTTACAATGGCACCTTCACAATTTGCCATTATAAATCAAAGGATGAATTTCACTAACCTCCCTTATGTTTTTGACAAATACAATCACATTTTTTGTAATTTTTGAAATTGCACCGACCAGTGGCGGACGCAGAAATTTTATCGGGGAGGGGGCCAAATTATATATTTTCAATAGATCTTTCGGAAAAAAAAAATTTAGAGGGGTCAGCTTTAGTAAAATAGTCAAAACTAACAAAAAATATATATAAAGAATTAAAAAAAAATAGTTTTTCAAAGGTTAGGGGAGGCCGTGGCCCCCACCCGCCCCCTCTTGGGACTGCCCCTGACACCGAAATCTCTTACTTTTAAAATTATTGTCAACATTCCCTTCTTAGATTATTTTTATGCAAAAATGATAAGATTGCCATGATAATTAGGGCTTTCAAAATGTACTTCAAGAATAAAATTGTGTTCTCAATAAGAATTTTGTTTTAAAATTGATCCACATATTTTTCTTTTTAAGTGCTTCTAATCTAAACATACTTAAAGCATAAATTTTATCATTAGATTTTTTCTTTAAAAAAATATAATATTTACTTATTTCAATCGGTGTATTGAGAAAATAAATTTGAAAGCTCTACAAATAAGGGTAATCTTATAATATTTTCACAAAAATGAGCTCAATGAGAAAATCTTAATAATAATTTCAAAACTAAAAAAAATCAATATAATTTTAAAATTTACAGAAGAGATTACAGG
>BRYF01000015.1:9200000-9205000 GCA_030159135.1 Actinidia polygama | reverse complement strand
AATCTTGACATTTGGGGAAGGCGGTGCAGCCTTCATTGAAGTCTTCTGTCTGCTGCTCTCTCTCTCTCTCTGTCTGTCAACAAAGACAGCCTTCACATATAAACACAGCTTACGCAACTCCTCAAATATCAATATGAATTCCTATTCATATGGGCTTGGGCCTCCTGATGGGCTGGGCTTGGGCTATTGGGCTTGGGCCCAATAGTATTTCACTATTCATCTGGGCTTTCATCTCTTAATGGGCTGGATCCCAACAGTTCGTTCTTGTCCCGTGTTTATATTACTAGTATGTTATTCTGTCGAGTGAGTGTATTTTAAAACCAGTTAGAAATTATGGCTGCTGTTTTCGGTTTAGCCTTGTCTTGTTTGAATGCCTGATATGAACTTTGCTTTGGTAGAGTTAAAGATGAGATGTTGTTGGTTAATGACTGTTTAGGTAGAGCTAGGGGTTGCTTAATTTGGAATCTCAGAGATTATTTATACATTGAGGAAGGGCTAACATTTAGTTGTTTTGGTTTTCGAGTTTTTCTTTCTTCAGTGAAATTTGTTTACTATTTAATGAAAATTTTATACTTTTTCAGTTTCTTTTCATGAGAGAAATCTAAAAATGTGAAAATTTTCATTTAATTTTGGAAAAAGTTCATGAAAGACAATAAAAAAATTATTTTTACTCGACAAATTAGATAAAAAAAATTCAAGGTTGAACAAAATATTTATATTTTCAGATTCCTCTCATCAAGAGGAACTGGAAAAATAAAAATTTTAATAAAATAGTAAAAAAAAGTTAACTAAAGACGAAAAAACTTGAAAACCAAAATAGTTAGAAATCTCAAAATATGTTAAGCCAAACTGGCCTGAATAATAAACTCCTAAGGCGAGATTTAGAGTTCAAAAGTGAAGCATGACAGTCTAAGCGTGACCTTACAAACGCTTAGTTGTGTTTGAATCTTTGATTTAATAAAAAGAATCGGAGAATATATTCCAACATATCGAAAATCTCACCTATATTTCATCTTTCTTTTTTCCCTAATCACAAATTGGCTAAAGGTCAACATGATACCAAGATAATAAGGCGATGGGGAAGAAAAAGGAATTAGATGAAAGCCAATAGAAGACTTTGGAATTTTAATTTGTTGGCACTCTCACTTGTATAGCCTAGAAATTGTATACGAGAGAGCATGGTTTGGGAAAATTACTGCTTGCTTATAGCGCAATGCTCCATACAAATCAATGATTCACACACTTTCATTTGACAAAAACCAATGAGAAAGTGTTGTGTTGGAAATGACGCGACATGCCTGGGAGCACCCATAAGATTCCAGTATTGATTCGTTGATATATTTATTTGGAGAAAATAGGGAATAGGATTATTCAGTCTTCTCCTACTGGTGCTGCATCACAAGGACACCGGCATGATAAGATGTGAAAATGAATTCACAAAACATGGGTTTCTTGCCCACATTTTGGAATGTGAAAGGAGGAAATCCAAAATCATAAACCCGTGGGATTGGTTTAACGGGTAAAACCTAAAGTTTCAGTCAGTTCCTAGTTCAAGTCTTTCCAAGAGCCGGCATGAGACTTTGAGTCCTGGGCAAACCTTACCTAGTATCTAAGTTGTGGATTTGAATCCCTGCGATGTACGAGTCTTTGATTTACTATTACATATAGAGTAGTTAACTATGTAGTACCCACCAAGAAAATCCCGTGGAGGTTTTAGCTCCAGGGTCACAGGCAGGGATGGACCCTTGGAGTGGCGCCCATCACCCTAAAGTTTTCAAAAAATTCTAGTTTTATAATAGTATTATTTGGTAAAATATTCAAATTATATAAGTTCACCACCATAAGATTAAAATTAATATCATATTTTTTACGTAAATTATAAATTTTATATTTTACAAGTACATTCGTCTTTTCAAAATTAAATTCATACGTCCGTCTATGATTATATACCCTTCGAAATACAAAACCATTTATTCAAACCACATACAGTATGCTAAGCAGACCTGTATTTGACATCACAAACAGGGGAAATCAAAGGACAGGGTATCTGTCAACATGATTTGTTCTTTTATTCCCTTCTCATTATTGTTTGTAACTATTTAAAATTTTTAGGACATGGGTTGTACCCAGCTAGATGTGCATACCCATGTGACCATTCCTTTATGTGTGTTTTTGTTCATACTCATGACAGCAAAGGGGGCCCGTCCTTGGCCAATCTTATGTAGCAGTAGAACAGGTGCTTGTTACCCCACCTTTGAAAAAAAAAGCCCTTGATACTGAGAGTTGTCCATTGGAGCTTGGACCCCTCCAGGATTGACTCGGTGGATGTTATGTAATTGGTTATTCAATTTATATAACGGTAAATCTTTGATTTGCACATCGACCAAGATTTAAACTCACACTTAGAGTATGAAAAATTCGTCTTGTTAACCTTTATACTAATACTCGAATGACTGACATCTTGAAATTTGAATTGGGGACTTGTAGATAAAACCTCAGCTCTTGTCTACTGAACCAACAACATGAGTGCTTTATATATATATATATATATATATATATATATATATAGGGACTGGATCAAGGGACACAAGTTTTGACACAATTTTAGACATTTCATCTTAGCCCTTGAAATCAGCCCTATCAAGGGCTGAGATTACAATGGAGTAAAATTTCAGAGTTATTAAAACGACGTAGTTTTAATAAAGTTCAGGAACACTTTAAAAAACTTTACTCCATTGTAATCTCAGCCCTTGATTTCAAGGGTTAGGATGGAGTGTTTAAAATTGTGTCCAAACTTGTGTCCCCGGATCCGTCCCCATATATATATATATATGAGAAACTATAATACACAATTTTAAAAATAGTGTATATGGTACACCAAAGTATAACATTAATGATACGTACTACACTATTTTTAACATACGTCCTCCGTAACATTCAACACCGATCATAATATACACAATAAATGATTGTAACATTCACTACAATCGATCGTAACATTTTTATGATACACAGTTACGTACAATAAATTTTGTCTATACATATATAGAGAGAGAGGGAGGAGGGTGGGAGAGATTCATTATCATCATCATTGGGGTATGTTTGGACAACCACCGCCTTTGCCTTGAGCATGCTCATTTGTTTCCTGTACAAGGGGGGTCCTCTTGAACCCTGTATGCGTGGTGCTAATAATTGCACATTTTGTGTCATCGAAACAAAGACTTTGCCCTACTTGGCTTTCCCTTTTTTGTGTTATTCTTGGTGGAGTAAATGATAGTCTTTTCAGGCTCAGGCATGCTTATTTTCATGCATGGTTTTTCCAAATTTATGGGTGTGTGCCATTACATTGGAGGGTCCATTTGGATGATAGAAAATTTATTGTTTGGTTGAAACGTTGTGAAATTCTTTCCCCAAAACCAAGATCTGTCTTTGATTTGATATCTACCATATTTACGTGTTTCACATGAAAACGATTTTTTTCATGGTGTTAAAAGAGTGAGTAGTGTCATTTAAAAAGTGAATTCTGGAATAAAATTGGTCTTGTCCCGTATTGTTGTTTAGAAAAATAGGTAGAACCAGCTAGATTTGTGCGTACGATTCTAGTTCCGAATGAATCGAACTGAAAGATACTAATAAATACGTTTGTTTCATTACTTTCTAGTTCCCGGCTTAATTTATTTTGTTGTGTCTTGAACAATCGTCTATTTACTTAATTGAATTTTGGTTTACTACGAATTATTTTGATTATTTTTGTTTTTGTTTTTGTTTTTTTTTTTGGGGAGGGGGGGGGGCATGAAAGTTGTGTTTATGATTTATGTAATGCTACCATGCTAGTAGTAACCTTTTTTTTGGGAATTAATTATATGTTTAATTCACATGTTTTTGATTTTCTAATTGTTTGTTTTTAAATATCAAATCATATGGAGTGAATGAGTTACATTGAGTCATGGAGATTGGATTGTAAAAAGTTGACATTTTGAGACCGTGGTTCTGAACTATAACCAAACCATTATTTTTAAGTTCGGATTCATAATTTTACTCAAAATAGAATCAATCTGAATTGTGAACACCTTACCCACATGGGATGGGTACTAATTCTATACCAAAACTCAAGACCTGTCTTTTAAAATCCCATATCAATGTGTCTCGTATGACACATTTTTGGTCATTTAAGAAAGTAAGAGCGAGGAGAAAGATTTAGTGCTCTTAAAATAAATTCTAGTGGTGCTTTAACTTGGAGTAATTGGTTTAAATAGTGAAATTCATTGTTTTTTTATTATCTAATTTATAGCCAACATACACACGTGTCATGTATTAAATCGTGTAAAACAATGCTTTAAGAGCACCTAATAATTCCTCGAGAAGTCCCATTATCTTGTGATTCAATAAAAGAGTTTAACTACCAAAATGGGCTCCACTTTATTTTAGTGACATGAAAAAGTTAATAAAAATGGCAATATTACATCTCATAAATTTTACATAGTTTTTTTTTTTAAATTTGAAATATTTTGATCAGATTCATTATACGGTATGGCCCACATAACAGTAGTTTTCAATCTGCGCTAAACACCTCACTTTTTAGATAAAAATCTAAACACATAGCATTACTTTAATGAAAACTATTAAAATTGACCCTAAAATGATAGTTTTAGGTTCTCCTATCAAAATGAATGGGAGTATAGGCCTTGTATTTTTCCCTTAATTTTAAGTACATCTATTACTCTCCATCGACAAAACAATTCAATTATAATGAGGTGAGTTTCATTTAAGCCAACGAGTTTCGCTATTTTGATTAATTACTTTATTCAAACGATATAAGTTATGTTTTCACTTGAAACCGACAATGGTTGTGGCAAATTGAAACTTTGTTGTATTTGGTTAAGTGTTTGATTTTGGCTCCGTTTGGCACAAGTTTTTTTTAGCTTTTCGGCTGGATTTTTTATTTAAAATAAGTAAAAGAATTGACTTTTTTGATTTTTTGATTTTGCTTTTTTGATTAT
>BRYF01000015.1:9165000-9177500 GCA_030159135.1 Actinidia polygama | reverse complement strand
ATATATATATATATATATATATATGTGTGTGTGTGTGTACTTTTAGAGACTTTTTTGAATTACAAATTCACAACCTGTTTTTTTAGATGGGTTTTGGTCATTATTAAATCCATGACTGAAATAGATTTTTTTGGGGATTGAGATTTTTATATATAGGAAAAATTTAAATATATGCTTGTGTTTTATATGAAGAAATATAGATTTGAAAGAGAGAAAAGTAGAGATTATGTTAGCTTATTAATCTAAGTGCTGTTGGTTAGGCAATGACGTTTTGATGAAGGTCGGACCTCTTAATATTATTTTTCTTAATTATTTCAATTCCCAAATCATATTTTGGGGTTTTATTCTGTTTTTGTAGGGTAGTTTCTCCATTAATTAGACTTTTAATTCCAATTAGGTTTCTTAAATAAGAAAAGAAAAGTGACCCCTTTAGACGGTCATGTTCCTAGGTAAGTATGATAAATGAACTAAACTGCTCGAACTCAGTTCGTCATCGGCTCGTTTTAAAATCTCGTATGAGTTTCGTTCTCTTAATTATCGATCATATTTTTAAAACTCGCTTGATTTTCAGACCAAGCTTGAATAATGGTGCTACTCATTTCGATAAACTTATAAAACTCAAAAGATTCAAACTATTCGAGCTCGGCTCATAATCGGGTTGTTAAAAACTCGTTTGAAAGCGGTTCACTGAATAAACAAACCAAGCTCAAACATATTTTTAAAACTCTTGTAAAGTTTTCAAACCAAGCTTGAATAATTAACTAATTGGCTAGTTTGACTCGTTTATCACCCCTACTTCTAGGTCATTTAAATTCCTTTGTTTTCGAATATGGGTCGATTCGAAAACAAATTAATTGTGTTGCTGTTATGTGTTGCATATGTTCATGTTGATCTCCTAGTTTATGACATTTTTACGCAAGGGTATAGAAGTACAGTTCAAATAACAAGTATTAGTGCATGTTTGACAGAGCTTATAAGTTATAACTTTTTTTTTTTGTTTTAAGAACTGTGTCAAATGGTTTGATATAACTTCTGCTCCAAAAAGCAACTTACAAAACTTGAAAAATGGTTGATTCTTGAAAGCTTTTCAACTTCTCATTTTAAATAAATAATTTTAATATAAGTTTAGCTATACCAAACACTGTCTTAGTCTGATTTTTATGTTTGATCAGAAAATTTTAGGACACACTTAGCGCAAGATTTTGTGAAGATTTTGATTCAACTTTGTTGTGTATCTCATAATGTACTGATTTGATGACCAATTTGTAGGGTGGTAATTATTTGGATTTTTTTATATATTGATTTAGTATATATATATATGTTGTCTCAATTGCTTTTTCCTGGTAATTTATGTATTTGAACCTTTTTCCGACTGGATTTTAAGAAAAGCAACAACAACATTGTAGGTAAGGTACTTTAAGATACAAGTTTAGAAGAAGTTGAAGAACAAGCTCGGTCAGATTGGTTAGCTGCAAATTACCATGGCTCAGGGTGACACGTTTACGAACGATGGGACGATGGGACGGTTGATATCCGTAAAATGCCAGCTGTGAGGGAGAGAACTGGAAACTGGAAGGCTTGCCGCTTCATTCTTGGTACGGTTTCAAAGTTCTAATGTTTTCGTTGTCTCTCGATTTGATATATCCCTCTTTCTCATGTACAAATCTTCTTGCAGGAAATGAATGCTGTGAGAGGTTGGCATATTACGGTATGGGCACCAATCTGGTGAACTATCTCGAGAAACGCCTCAACATGGGGAATGTGACTGCATCGAACACTGTCACGAATTGGTCGGGAACTTGTTATATCACACCCTTGATTGGGGCTTTTCTTGCTGATTCCTACTTGGGACGATATTGGACGATTGTCAGTTTCTCGATCATCTATGTTTTTGTAAGTCGCTCTCTTGCCCATGTTTTTAAACCTTGATATCTTGAACTTTATTTATCTTGCCTTTGACTCGAGTTTTACGAATCCCCATATGATTTTTGTTTGGTGTATATATGAATCGAGCAAGTTATTCATAAATTTATCAGTATTTTGCCTGTCAAGCAGCCTCAAGATTTCATTGTTGCCCAAAACAATCTACTTTAAGCCTTCCTTTTTTGCAATTTGGATTATACAACAATTTTAGGCAGGGTGGTAACACGTGGTATCGGGTAACATTTTGGCATTGGTGACACAGCCATGTAACAATTAATATCAAACAGGATTGGCCATATTCTTGTAAATCTAGGTATCAGATAATCTAAATCCCAATATATAAAACACATAAAATATGTTTGGAGAACCTGTTTTCGTGAAAATACTTTGAAAATAACCCACATTTTGGCATTGGTGACACAGCCATGTAAAGGTCAATATCACACAGGATCATCCAATATATTTGTAAATCTAGGTATTAGACATTCCAAATCCCGATAAGTTGAACACATAAAACATGTTTGGAGAATCTGTTTTTGTGAAAGTACTTTGAAAACAGCCCATTTTTTAGACAGCACCAAAAAGATGTTCTTGAATTTTTCAAACCTATTTTGCTCATAAAAGTATAGGGGAACAATTTTAAAAACAGTTTCTAAAAACTGTTGTGCAAAACAAATTTTCCTTTGGAAATTGATGAAAACTCTATTTGTGTTGTAGGGGATGACACTCTTAACACTGTCTGCTTCAGTCAAAGGGCTAAAGCCTCTCTGCGACAACGATGTTTGCCACCCGAATGCATCACAAACTGCAATCGGCTTCGTAGCTCTGTACTTAATCGCTATCGGGACAGGTGGAATCAAGCCGTGTGTCTCGTCCTTCGGTGCAGACCAATTCGATGAAACTGACGAAACCGAGAAGAAAAAGAAGAGTTCCTTCTTCAATTGGTTCTACTTGTCAATCAACATTGGTGCGCTCATTGCCTCCTCGGTTCTCGTTTGGATTCAAATGAATGTGGGGTGGGGATGGGGGTTCGGTATCCCGGCTGTTGCAATGGCGTTTGCGGTTGTGTTTTTCTTCTCTGGTAGCCGTTTGTACCGGCTACAGAAACCCGGGGGGAGCCCATTGACGCGGATTTTTCAGGTGGTGGTTGCGTCGATGAGAAAGTCTCATGTGGTAGTTCCTGATGACAAGTCTCTTCTTTATGAGACTGCAGATGAGGAGCGTAACATCCAAGGAAGCCGAAAGCTCGAGCACACAGATAAGTTGAGGTAATCAATCACCTTGTAACCTGACTTCATTTAACTAGATTGTGTGAAATAAATAAAACAGATGAAAAAAGAAATTTAATTTCCTGGGCGTATTTAGAGGTGTCAAGCAGGTGGACTGGCACGAGCATGACGCGCTAAAACTTTGGCACGACATGATTATAATGAGTACGATGCGTTTATGTTAACAAATCTTAAATGATTTAGGTTTTTTGATGTATTAACCTCATTCATAAAAATAAAAAAATAATGCACGAAGCACGAATGAGCCAGACTAATGGGTCGTACCGGGTTTAAATTTTTATTAAATGAATATGGCACGACACAAAGCATGGTAAGCACAATAATAACTGGGTTGGACTGACACAATACAACCCGTTTGACACATCTAGGTGTGTTCTTTTGACAATAATTTTGTAGGAAAATTAAAATGCGGTAGCAGAACTGCATAAGTTCTGGAAAAATAAGAATCCCACAAATTCGTGTTTTTTGGGGGGGATAAATCTCGAGGGACTAATTCTAACACTATTTTTCTTTCTTGACAACTTAAGACACACAAATCTAGACATGGATACGCAAACGGGCACAGGAAAAAACAATCTAAAAAAAATTAGGACATTGACACAGCAGGAATACGGCAATTTTTTTATATATATATACTTTTATTTGTTTTCTATGACAAAAAAATATATATTTATTTTTATTTGTTACTTGTAATTTTTTATTTATATATATTTATTTTTTACTATATTTTATTTTTATTTGTTACCTATATGGGCACGTCGGAGATGGTCGCAAGGATCACAAGTAGTTCGATCGATCTTAGTCGTTCTCTCTCTCCATATGGTGTAACTGAATGCATATTAGGGCCGAGAGATATTAGGATAAAAATCTCTCTATAATTTTTTACTTTGATCCCAAAAAATATTTTTTAAGATTGTAAATTGTATTTTGATGTGTTTGTTATGTGTCTCTTGACGCGTCTTAGCCTTAGCCATGGGACACGCGTGTCCTACTTTTAAAATAATAATAAAAATATAAAACATGGCAGGTGGCGTGTCCCACGCGTGTTCAAAAAGTGTCGGTGTTTGACACGAATACGGTAATTAATTTGAAGTGTTCGTGTTACATAGCTGACAACTGAACGGGTCTCAAGTTTTCTTTGAGTCACATAATAGGTTTGGGGTTTCTTAGAAATGTAACTACTTATGGTCTTAGAAATCAAAAGAGAATGTTCAAGATTCTATAAAATTGACCTTGAGAATATTTTTCTCCACTTTGGAAGTGGGATTCTTTTTTCTTTAATTTGGAAGTTGGATTCTTATATGCTATGAAACTTTCTTAACGAAGGAAACACTTAGGTTGTGTTTGGATTTTGGATTTCGTGGAGGAAGATGAAGTAAATGAATAAGTTGATAGATGCAACTTAGTTTTTCTGCCTCAACAGTATTTACAATAATTAGGAAATGTCCAATTCCAGATTTTTCGACAAGGCTGCCGTGGAGATGGAAGCCGATCACGCCAAGGGCTCTCCAAACCCGTGGCGACTATGCACGGTAACCCAAGTTGAGGAACTCAAGTCCATCATCCGGTTGCTCCCCGTTTGGGCATCAGGAATCGTCTTCGCCACCGTCTATAGCCAAATGAGTACCATGTTTGTTCTCCAAGGCAACACCATGGACCAGCACATGGGGCCTAACTTCAAAATTCCGTCGGCCTCCCTCTCCCTCTTCGACACCATCAGCGTCATCTTCTGGGCCCCGGTGTACGACCGCATCATCATCTCATTTGCGAGAAGGTTCACTGGCCACGAGCGTGGATTCACTCAGCTCCAACGGATGGGAATTGGGCTCGTCATTTCCATTTTGTCCATGGTTGTAGCGGGGGTTTTGGAGGTCATTAGGCTCAACTTCGTGAGGAAAAACGATTACTACGACTTGAAGGAAATACCCGTGTCCATTTTCTGGCAAGTTCCGCAGTATTTCCTCATTGGGTGCGCGGAAGTGTTCACTTTCATCGGGCAGTTGGAGTTTTTCTACGACCAGGCACCGGACGCGATGAGGAGCTTGTGCTCGGCTCTGTCACTCACGACTGTTGCGTTGGGGAACTATTTGAGCACTCTACTGGTGACAATTGTGACGACAGTGACCACGGGAGGAGATGGTGAGCTCGGGTGGATACCGGATAACTTGAATAGGGGCCATTTGGACTATTTCTACTGGCTGTTGGCTATTCTCAGTGTGGTTAATTTCATTGTGTATCTTTGGATTTCCAAGTGGTACACTTACAAGAGGACCACTGGAAGCGCTTATTGAAGTGCGTGTTTTGGTTGCTCCTAGTTGAAGTCTAGCTAAATTTCTCATGTTATTTCAAGGTTTGAATTAGTTTTTGGGTGGCGGTAGATATTCATGGGTGTTCTTTTAGTTTAATCTAGAACAGTATTTTTCAAAGTTTGCTGGACTCTCTCTCTCTCTCTCTCTCTCTCTCATAATCAACTACTATATTCTTCTTTGGAAGCATAAGCATAGGAAATAGAAGTTGAAAAATCTCTTATTTTATTGAGTTTATAGCTTGTACAAATCAATACACGTATTTACACAAAATATCATAATAATTGAAGTTGTCACCGAACACTTGGCACCATATACAAAATATTTGAACTATGCACATATATTACTTGCACTTTTACTCTCTTGAATAAAATCGCCACTATCCTCATTATCCCTTCTTAATTACCCCAAGTCTCTTTCACGGAAAATCTTATTGTGACTTAAGTTGTTACACGGTGCATGTGAATTTTGCATATAAGAGAAGTGAAACGTGTCCGATATAATTTTATTTTCACATACAAAGTTGCACCGAACAGACGTTTTACTTGTACCAAGGCATGTAATAATCTTATACTGAGCACACGTTTCACTTGCATCAGACGCATAACTCACTTGCACCGTGCACTCAATAACTTGGGCCTAACACGAATATGGTACAAAGGTCGCGAAAAGAAAAGGGAAGGAGCATTATATAGTTGTGGGAGGTTGGTCTGTTTGTGGAGGGAGGAAGTGGTGTTGGTCGGATTTTTTTTTTTTTATCATCCCTAATCAAACTCTTATCATTCACATCGAAAGTATCACTTGTCTTAGTCTGTTGTGTGGAGAGTACTAATATTTTATGTGAACATTTGAACTTCTCCAAATGAGGAATAAATGGTAGCCGCACCGCGTAAAACTATGGAAGGCTTGCAAACTAATTTAAACAAAAGCAATGACTTTTGAGGCTTACTGGAGCACGAGCGTACAATTTTAAATATTTTTTTGTCTCAATACTTCTAAGTGCTATTAATTTATGTGTTGAGTCAATTCAGGATTTTATATTGATTTTTAAATGAGTCTCCCGCTTATAGACGTTGGGACTGGTCTTCATATTAGTTGGTTCAACAAAACGGATACCGAGTTATCAAAAACATATTTTATTTTATGTTATGATAAAGTAATAATTAACAGTACGACTATTTATGTTTTCCTTAATTAACTTGTACTGTCTGTATAAATAAATAAACTTGATCTCCACTAATTATATAATTTTGTGGGTACAAGTAATTTTTTGAAGCGGGAGCAAGTCTTTTTTTTTTTACTTGTAAACAAATCAAGTAAAAAAAATACATAAATAGTTGCACAATAAATAATTATTATATTACAAGAATAGGTTTAATTTTATTATATTAGCTAAAATAAATTGATTAATGTTTGTGTTTTGAATCTTAGGCACAAAAATAAAGAGAAAAAAAAGCGGGAGGTAAGAGTGTGTTTGCTACGAGAGAAGCATTTTATTAAAAAAAAAATATAAAAAAAATATTTTCAATTATTGAAAATATTTTTAAAAATTATTGAAATAGATTTAAACAAATGATATAGCTCCAGTCAAAAATAGATAAGGATACATTGAATGAGAGGCTATAAACTCTTTTACTCTACAGACAATCTCTCTCTCTCTCTCTCAAACAGAAGATGATGATTTCCTTCCAAGTCATGCAAACCCCCTCTACTCTAACCAAGCATGCCCTTTTCCACACAAGAGGACTCTCCCACAAGAAGAACAATCCCCTGGTTCTCTCACTATGCAAACCCAAGGACTCAAATTCAGAAGACCTCCCAACCAAAGGAGATACTCGGAAACAGGAACTGCTTGCCACCATTGCAATGCTTCAGACTCAGAAAGTCCGTGTCACCGACTACTTAGATGAGCGATCCGCCTATCTAACTGAATTCGCCGAAAAAGCCAACACGGAGATCGAGCAGATAGGAGAAAATGCCCTCAAGGAACTCGAGGAAGCCAGTGCCACGGTCTGTTCCATCTTCTTAAACATGGCCATGTTTGATTGTTTCCAAAATCAGTTTGCCAGAATAAACAACACTACTTTGTTTTCATATCTTATTATTTTTTAGCAGAAATGATCTTCCGAAATATGAAAGACGTCTTTTTGATGTTTTCTCAAAACTGGGTTTTCCCCCAAAGAAACTCGCCCAAAAAAAGTTTTGAAAACCGTCAACCAATCACGTTTTCTATATTTTCCGGAGAATAAAAACCAAAACCAAAACCAAATAGGGATGGAGAATATATATAACCGGCCCTGTTTGATTGTGGTATTGAAATGAACATGTGCTCCATCTTCTTAAACATAACTGGCTCTGTTTGATCGTTTCCAAAATCAGTTTTCCGGAATACTTTTCAGAAATCATTTATGAAAACAAAAACACTTGTTTTCAATATGTTATTACTTTTTTGCAGAAATGGTCTTCGAGAATATGAAGACATCGTTTTGGTGGCATCTCAAAACTGAGTTCCCCCTTCCTGAAGAATTCTCCGAAAACAAGTTTTGAAAGCCGTCAACAGAACAGAAAACAAAAACGAAACCAAAACAGGGATGGGAGAACATATATATAACTTTGTTCATTCAATTATGCATATCAGATAATGGAGAACCTAGACAGCAGCATGCAAGAATTTGAAGAATCGGCAGAGTTGAACAAAATCGAGATTGAGGAGAGTGAGAAGCAGTTAGCAGAGTTCGAGGGTCAAATTGAGAAGGACAGGAATAAAGGGCCATTCTTTAAGAACTTGAGGCAGATGAAGCCTGATGAAAAAGCAAAAGCCAAAGAAGAGATGGAGAAGATTAAGCAGCTTACTATCGGCAGGGCCGGATCAAAGACCAGGCAGAGGATCTACCTTGCATTGATCGGCTTGCTCGTCATCGGGATTTCTGATTCCTTGATCACTTCTTCATCCGGATGGCAAAAGGTTGTGATTCTTGGATTGATCCTTGTTGGTTTGTTTTCTCAACTCGTCTACGAGCAGAAGATATTATCAGAAACAGAAAAAACGGTAAAGGAAAAAATCGAGGAGAAGAAAGAGTGAAGTCCTTCCTTTCCTCGGACTAAATTAGTAGCAGCATTTTTTGCCATGTAAATATTTAGCATGAGATATAACCTCAAGTGATATCTTACCACTTAAAGGCTGATACATCAAGCAACTTCACTTTTGCATCATCATCTACTTTTTTGGTGATATTTCTTGATCGCCAAAACAAATGTGTAACAAAGTTACTGAGTATAATGCTTTGCAATTGATCTTTTGTGCATCATGGTACTCAAAACAATAGAAACAATAGATCTTTTAAATCTTATAAACTACAACATTTTATGCATCATTGTGCTGAAAACAATTTTGTTGAACAAACTCGAGATTGAGAAGAGCAAGAAGTTATCAGAGTGAGAAGGTCACATTGAGGATGACAAGAATGAAGGGCTATTCTTTAAGAACTTGAGGCAGAAAAAGAGTAATGAAAAAGAAAAATCTAAAGAGGAAAGGGAGAAGATTAGGGAGCTTACTATAGACGGTATCAGTACAAAGACTAGGCCGAAAATTTACCTTGCACATTGGCTTGCTGATTCTTTGACCTCTTTTTCATCTTGATGGCAAAAGGTTGCCATTCATGGGGTGATTCTGGTGGGTTTGATTTCTCTACTCATCTACAAAAAGGTTTGACGTCTTTCATTAGTCTTAACTAATTTTGCACAAACAAATGTAGCATGAGATATAACTACAAGTATGGTCTTACCACATAGGGCTAATACATCAAGCAACATTACTTTTGCATTATCATCTAGATTTTGGTGAAATTTCTTAATCGCCAAATTTCTTACAAGTAACTGAGTTACTTTGTATAATGCTTCTTAATTGATCTTTTATGCATATAATTGTGCTGGAATCATTTTTGTTGAACAAACTTGAGATTGAGAAAAGTGTGAAGAAGTTAGCAGATTTCAAGGTCAAATTAAGAGGGACAGGAATGAAGGTTTATTCTTTAAGAACTTGAGGCGTAGGAAGCGTGCTGAAGAAAGCAAAAGTTAAAGAGGAAATGAGAAGTTTAGGCAGCTTACTATAGACAGTGCAGGATCAAAGACCAGGTGAAACATTTATCTTGCAACGATCAGCTTGATCGTCACCGGGATTGCCGATTAGTTGATCTCCTCTTCATCTGGATGGCAAGAGGTTGCGATTCATGTGGTGATTTTGGTGGGTTTGATTTCTCAACTCATCTATGAGCAGAAGAAATTATCAGAAACAGAAAGCATAGAAAAGGAGAAAATTTAAGACAAGAAAGAGTGAAGTCCTCTGTCTAATTAATTTTTTTCATAGCATTTTTCATGATATACAATTATAGCGTGAGACATAACTCCAAGTGCAATCTTTCCACTTGGGGCTAATACATCAAGCAGCTTCACTTTTGCATCATCATCTATTTTGGGTGATATTTCTTAATCACCAAAACGAAGTGTAACTGAGTTACTGTGTATGATGCTTTGAAATTGACCGTTTTATGCATCATTGAGCTGAAAACAATAGAAACAATGAAGTCTTTATATCTAACGAGTGAGATAAACCATAACTTAGATTAGAAGAGACTTACCTCCATATATTTTATTTTTGCAACATTGGTTTTGGGGGATTGATGAAATACACAAGGGGTTAGTAGCAGTAGCTTTGGAGGATTCAACCCCAGGAAATTGGCAAGCAAAAGCATAAAGCTTTCTGCCTAAGATTTCTGAGGCATCCAAGGACTAACTTTGTGTATCTTACTAGTCATGTGGATCATATGTCGAGTTACATGCTGTTAGTGCATCTGTTTGTACTTATCATAACGAGTTTCTTGAACCAGTAACTACAGTTCATATGCCATTTTTTTTTTGAAGGTAGCTAATGTTAAAAATGAGCAACAAAATCTGTACAAGTAGCAAGGTTAGGCAGTATTAATTAGGTAGGAGAAATCACCATTTTGCCAACCAGCTAAGTGAGATAAGTCTTCACAGAGAATAATGAGAGGAATATTGAACCAAGCACCTGCAAGAATGATGCAACGTTAAGAACCGGATCCTGTGGCAGAACTAAAAAACTTATAGCAGGCTTCAGGCAAAATAACTTCAGAAATAGTTACTCATACCTTGAAGAACTATTCCAATGCGATAGTTAGCAAGTCTTTTGGTTGGAAGTGACACCTAAGGGAACCTAGGAAGAGAATAATGGCAATAGGTGGATCATTAATTAGCATTGTGTTTGTGCAGCTGAATTTGAAATGCATCATAAAAATTCAACTTAGAAAAACAAAAAAGAGTAAGAGGCAATTAGAAGCTTACTTCCAAGATTTCTAACCCAAGAGGTATATAGGAGCCTCATCATTCAGCACATCTCTGACGAGTACGTTACATTTAATGACAGAAGGAATAGTTCCCAACTTCCCCTACCCAAGGCATTATCCAAGAATCCGATGGTATCAGTTATTCTATTGCAAGAACAAAGCCCCTTCATGATAATATTATAGGAGATGATATTCGGTTGTAGCCCTCTTTCTAATATTTGGGCCCATATAATTGATGCTTTTTTGCATTCTCGGGCTTTGTAAAGCCCCTCCATCAATGTATTGTGGGTGACAAGGTTTGGGACACAGTGGTGATCCCTCATCTTCGAATATAGGCGCAAAGCATCTTCCACTTTACTGGAAGAGCATAGCCCATGAATCATAATATTGTGCATGGTCACATCAGGTTTCAAACCTTGATTGAGCACTTGAAACCACAAGTTAATAGCCATGTCAACCTTCTTGCTTTGACAAAGACCACCCATCAACAAACTGTAAGTGATCATGTCCGCCTTCCAACCTTTCCCCAGCATTTCCTTCACAAAGAGAGATGCTTCACCATATCTTTCTGCTTGCATAACCCTTTAATGAGAGTGTTGTAGGTGACAACAGTGGGGGAGCAGCCTTTTGCGATCATTTCACTGAATAACTGAAGTGCGTCCTCAATTTTGGAACCTCGGATCAAGCCATTGAGCAGTGTATTGAAAACATGAGAATCTGGTCAAGCATGAGAACCGCCTCATCCAACCTCCCTTCTCTACATAACCCATTGATCAGAGACGAGTATGCAAAAACATCCAGAGCACCTCCTCTATCTTCTGCCTCTTTTAGGACCCATAAAGCCCTATTCAAGTACCCATTCTTACACAATCCATGAATAAAAACACCATAAGTCATGGACTCTGCAAGAAAATCTTTCTCAAACACGCGTGCCCAAATAGACATCGCTTCATCCACCTTGCCATTGTCAAACAATCCTCTGATAAATATGTTGAAACTCACAGCATTACATAAACTCTCCCTACCCATTAAATCCCAAAACTCAAAGGACTCTTTAATCTTTCCAGCTTGACAATACCCATTGAGTAATGCATTATATACCACTACATCTGGAGACACCCCACTCTCAACCATTTCTGCATACACTCTAAGCCACGTCAACATTTCCAGACTTGCATAACCCATGAATCAGACTACTATAAGTGAGCAAATCCTGTTGTCTATCATTTTTCTTCTCGCTGCCAAAACTCCAAACTCTCATTGAACTTCCCACAGTTGCACAAATCACTAATCACAACATTATAAGTAACAAATTTCGGATAAACTCAGGAATCCTTTATCAGCCTCTCCCAAATCTCATTAGCCCCATCAGAATCACCTTTCCTTAAAAATCCATCAATCAAAATATTATAACACATCACATCAGGAGTCGGCTCTCTCTCAGACATTTCATCGAACACCTTCAATGCATCCAATAAATCCCCACACTTCGCAAGCTCATTGATCAAAGTACCATAACTAAACACATCAGACCTCAATCCTTGACTCCACATCCAACCCAACAACTCCTTGGCCTTATCGAAACGCTTCCTCTTACACGAGATTTTGATCAAAATGTT
>BRYF01000015.1:9127500-9130000 GCA_030159135.1 Actinidia polygama | reverse complement strand
TAATGATAGGAGTAGTATGGATATTTATGAAAAATTTACTCAATAAGAACAAAAAATTGAGTGTGTTTAGAGAGAAATGGAAAGCAAAAATATTATCCCAGAGAAATCCTAGAAATAACTCAACTCCTCCCACCACCGCCATAACTCCTTGAAAACCAGTCTCTCCTCAGCCCATCCTGCACCTAGCTCCGACATTTGTGCCCCATGCCGAGCCGCTCCTCTCTCTCTCTCTCTCTCTCTCTCTCTCTCTCTCTTCCAACCTCTCCTTTCGTGCCACTTTCCTATATCCATTTGCATCATGCCGATCCTTTCCTCTTTTCTCCCCTCTCTCTTTCTTTTTTTTCTGTCTTACTAAACATTCATAACCCTTGTAAGATTCCGAAAATTTAGAAATATCTAATTAAATAAATTAGATATAAAATGGACGCGATAAATACGAATAATATAAAATATATGTTAATTATGTAATTTTAATATAGGTTATGTTCCAAATATTAAGTATGATTTTTTTAAAAATTTTACGAAAATATAAATATTTACTCGAAAAGATTTTTGTTAAAACATAATAAAAAAATTAATATGTTTTAAGCATGCATGGCTGAATCATATGAATCAATAGGGAGCACCTAGTGGTGTGAATCACTACATGAGTCATTACGTGATTTAACCACTCATGCCTCAAAAGTCAAATCCCTTTCAACCACCCATGTCACTTAAGTCAAATTCTTCTCAACCACACCCTATTTCAGCTGAGGACTCACTCCATGCATAGAGAAATGAAAGAGAGGAAGAGAGAGAGAAAAGAGAGAGAAATAGAGAGTGAAAGAAAGAAGAGGAAGATGAAAGGAATAGGAGAAACGAATAACACGAATTCGATTTAGTTTCACCAGGTAACTTCATCAATTTTCTCTATATATTTTAATTCAAGAAGAGTCTAAATGCTTTAAGATTGAGTGATATATTCTATCTTAGTTAAAGTTAAAATAGATATTGAAAATACAGTACGAGAAAGTTGTTTTAAGATCAAGTGTCAAGTTTTTTCCATCTGAATCGGTCGAACTTTTTTTGGACTGGTAAAAAAAATATGAATTAGGTACTGACCTTGGTTGGACTGGTCGAACATGTCCCTGACCGGTCGAAGCTTTACAAACCCCAGCTTTTGACCACTGAATCTCAAGTTGTTGACACAGTCCTCTATTAACAGACTTATTTCTATTGAAAATATTTAAGTAAAAGTCATAAACTTTACCTTTATTTTTATTTTAAGATTACAATGTATATAAAAAAATACACCCAATTTAGATTCAATAAAAAATACAAAAAAATATAATTCTCATTAAATTAAAAAGTAAAATTTTAGTTTTTAGTACAAAAATAATTTTCGATAATTATTTTAAAAATGATTCTTCTTTCTATTAAAGGTATACATTATAATAAAAAATCTCATAAAATCAATTTTGACTATTTAATGTATAAAAAATAATTACCGAAAAAAATAATTTAAATAAAATAATATTTTTAAATTTTATTTTTTCACACTTAACTAAATTTTGACGAAAAATATTTTTTTTAAAAATTGTCATGTAAACCTCTTTTGAGAGTCTCGTTTTACCATGCACTTATTCAACTATAGTCTTTAATATCATTCATTGAAATGAATGAAACATATATGAATCAATTCAGTTTTCTTAAGGAACGTGACGAACGAGAATAACATAATACTCACGCAAGCATGTAAATAACCTTAACATCTAAAGTAGAGTATATTACTCTTTTATGCTATGATATACGCATAAATTATGTTATGCTATGCAAATCAAATATATAGATTAGATAAAGATCTTTCAAAAAGATTTTGCATGTATATGCCTATGTACCATATGTTTTTACCTATCGGGGAGGTACTTGGCCGACATACCCGACTCAAGGGGGTGGAAGTATGTTATCAAATCTGACTAAGGATAAGAGGTCATAGGGCATAATGTATATTTTAAGAATTATGTTAACTTGTTCATAATTATGTTTTAAGAATTATGTTATCAAACCACATGTACAATCACGAATTTTAAACAAGTTATTGCGAAAGATCAAATGTTTTATCTTTCTTTACGTTATGTATGTTATACGCATCTATCATGTTATTTTCTTATTTTTGATATGATATTGAATTTATGTTATAGATTATGTTTATACACTAAGCAAATATGGTTGAGAATATTATTTCTGATAATATTTCAGATGATAAGAAAAAACAAGTGGAGTAGATCGATAGAACCCCAAGTTTTGAAGTTTATTTTGAACAATGTAAAATTTAAGATAAATTACGTCATGTTATGTAACAAAAATAATAGATTTGGTGTTGTCTAGCCCGAACTAAAATGTTCAAGACGTTTTAAACGGTATGTATGTAACTATGTATGAATGATATGATAGGTAAAGTTTCTCTACCGATACGGACATGTTTTTGGAATGAATGATTTTTAAATATTTATTCCCTTTT
>BRYF01000015.1:9117500-9122500 GCA_030159135.1 Actinidia polygama | reverse complement strand
AAGAAAAACTAAATAAATACATTTATCGACTAACTGATAGATAAATTTATTTGTGTGTAACACACAATACAATAAAAGTTATCTATCATCGACATTTTTTTCGAAAATCGTCGGCATCTAATTTATATTCTATTTGGCATTCACCTTTTCAAAAACAATATAAGCATACAAGAAATAAATAAAAAAATACGTTGATTTGAGAGATAAAAAAAAACTAAACAAATAAATTTATCGATTAACTAATAGATAAATTTATCGATTAACCAATAGATTTATTTGTGTATAGATAATTTAATCTGTTATCGATTAACGAACAGATAAATTTATCTGTTCCAACAATGGTTGTTATATCTCCAAGACATTTGAAGCTGAATCAAAAAGTGCTAATATTAAACAGACTTGGTGCGATCTTTACCAAATAGAGAGATTTGACGGAGGTCGAGGAAGGCGATGGTGGCGAGAAGGCGTGGTGGTATTCTAGATCTGAGATATTTTATCAGTGGATGAAGGCGAAAATGTCGCAGTCGTGTTGGTGGAAAGACCGTGGTGACCTTGCAAGCCTCAAATCTGAGAGGGAGAGACTCTAATGCGGTGGAGAAAGGAGATGGTATTGGTGTCGTCGCAGTGGCGGGGGTAAGATTGTTGTTGCCGAGTCGTTATAACGGCGGTGGTAAGGTCATGCCGTCATGGCGGTGGCTAGGTTGTATTGGTGATTTCGGCCAAATTTTTTTGATCCAAAAAAATTATGTCCAATTGTCTAAAAAATTCCGCCTAGTAAACTTTAGAAGAAAAAAAAACCTAAATTAAATTGTGATATATGAAACCCAACGGCCAAATTTCACGGGAGGGGCCCACAGGCCACGCGCAACAGGCGAATATTCCCATTCCTTTGTGGAATAAAATGAAAGAGTGATGTGCCGACAAGTTGTGCTCGTACACCACTAACCATACGGTACCTAAGTTCTAACAGCTTAGGCAGAGGACACGTGGTCATTGAACGCCAATAAAATACTTGGACAAAAAACTTGCACCGACAGATCCCAAAACGCTGCCAGTGATTGAACGACACGGATTCAATCTTGTGATTTGATTAGTCCAACGAAGATCTCACCAAGATTCCGTTGTAAAGTGCATCTGATTTCACGTACGGACAAACGAGAGTTTTTTTTTTTTTTTTCCAAATAATTTTCGGAAAGGCTTCTCTTTAAAGCCACCAAAAGTGCACCGACATAATCTAAGTATTTTGAGTTTTTTTTTTATGTTTATTTTAGGAGTAGTGCTGTGGTACCTCAATGTTGTACCCAAAATACACACCTGAATGAGGTGGAGCATTTGGATTGGCTGGGTGTGGAGTTCATCCAGTCATGTCAGTCAATCCAAATGCTCCACCTCAGCTAGGTGTGCATTTGGGTGCAATATTGGAGTACACATATCATTTTTTTTTATTTTAGGGTTTTAATTTTTACACTCTAAATTTTATTTTTATTAGATAAAATTACAAAAGTACCCTCAAAAGTCAATATAAAAGAGAATGATATTTTTGTAATTTACCTAATAGAGACAAAATTTGGAGTGTAGATTGTAAAATAAGGAGTGTAGAAATTAAAACCCTCATTTTAATAATTTAAATTACTGATGTTACACTACCTCGTACTAACTAAATAAATGAGTATAATACACATAATTATATTAATAAAAATTAATATTGATCGACCATTGATCTGTATATATACAATTAACTCGATTTTTTACATTGTTAAATTTCTTGATGAGGTCTACAATATAATATTTTTGATCATTAAAATAAATTCAAAATAAGCCTAAAATACTTGGACTATATCGGTGCAATTAAAAAATGGGCTGCAGATAAGCCTGTTTCTAATTTTTAAGCTTAATTTTTCAGTCAATCCCTAAACTATTACTATGTACTTTCATCTCTCATCTTAAAAATAAATCAAACAAACCTCTTCAATAATTTAATTTTACAGACTAACTTAATTTTATGGACTAACTAAAGCCGTTAACGTCCAAAATAGTAGTTTTTAAAAAATCAAAAATTCTATTTATTTTTTTTTACCACTTTCATTGATATTGTTCCATAGAAAACTTTGTTAAACTGCACGTATTAGAACCACATGTTCTAATGTTTTAAATGTTTGGAGGCAATTATAGTCATCGAGAATTTAAATTCCACCAGCTAGGTTAACAGACATAGGTTCCGTTTGGAATCAGCTTATTTAAATTTTTTGATTGATTTTTTTACTTAAAATAAAAAAAAAAGTCAGTCAAAATTGACTTTTTTACTTATTTATTTTTGCTTATTTGCTTATTTTAATCTAAAGTAAAGTCAAAAAATCAATTTTTTTGGGTAGAAAGCTTAAAAAATAATTAGCTTTTAAACATTACCAAATGAAGCCGTAGTACTCTGGACACGACTATAAATTCAAAATCAAATATATTGGCCATTAATAGCAGTATAAGAAGTGTATACACCAAGGCTTGTACTTTATGATAAGGAAAGTGATAACAAGTTTTTCTAAAAGACTTGAAAGTAGAAATGGCCTATACATTATGTAAATGAAAATCTAATCTATAATAAAAATTAGAATTTAGTTTGAATTCTAAATCTATCTCTCGCTATCTACAATTAAATTCTATTTGAGTGAATTCAACGACTGAGATTTCACCTGAGATTATTTTTTTCCTCACAAAATTATCACTTCTTTCTTCTCAAAATGTGTGGGACCCAATGGACAAAAATCTCTAAAGTTGGATTTATATTTTATCCATTGGATCATTTTTTTAGTGGAATCCACAAAAAAAAATTAAACCACACATTTCTTTTTCTCTTATTTTTTAAATTTTTTGTATTTGATATTTTCTTTATTGTTTGATACAATAAGAGTCTAAAATATAAAAAATTAATTTAATTTAAAAATAAATATTTTATTTTTTATTTTTAGTGAACGTTCTCTTAAATTATATATTTTTAGTCTTTTTATCAAAAAAATTAAAAATTAAAAAATATTAATTAATCGCTGAAAAAAATCACTAAGAACAATAAAAGATAGAAAGAGAAATAATTTTCATATGTCCATTTTCTTTTATAATTTATTCTCCATTTTGTAGTAATGTATTTTTTATCTGATATTTATATTTTATCTATTTTTTAGATTATAAAACTCTTATAAGTTCATTTAAGAGGTATTTTTTTTTTTTGGCGTAGTGCCAATAGACACGGATAATTTCTAGTAACCTATATGCTACACCAAATTATACTTATTTGGTGGGTTACGTGCTTTAGTGGACATAGATACTTTCACACAAGGTCTACTCTATGCTTGGTTTCATAAGCCACGCAATTGACTCTGATGTAAGGATTAAGGATTAAGTGACTTTGATTTTGATAGTCCACTTATTATTTTTTTGAATAAAAACACCTTCTTTTTTATATTTTTAATATGCAAAATTACAAAATATTTTTTCATATAATAATTTTTGATAATTCAAATCTTAATTTAAGTAATTATTTATGAATTTTGTTAATTATTTATGAGTATAATAATTAAAATTTCACAAACGAGTTTTATTTTTTACTGAATGAGACTCGAACTCAAGAACCTAATATAATGCACTCTTGACGATTGGATCATATCTTAGCAATTCTACGTTCTTACACAACTAAACCATCCATTTGGGCTAATGATGGTGCAAATGAGCTATGAATTCAAATCGAAGAGGAATTTGATATCCATTGTAATTGAGTGAGGCCGGAATTAAGGTAAAATAGTTGATTTTATCAATATGGTACTGTATGGGAATATAGAGCTAAGACGCATTTGGATTAAATATTTAGTGAAAAATAAAAAATTAAAAAAAAATGATAATTCATTTTTTTCTTAACTTTCGATTTCCTGCCTAAAATCTAGGGTTGTGTTTGGATTGAAGATTTGACGAGAAAAAAATTAAAAGATCTAACATTATGAAAAGTTGAGTTTTCTAACTTATTCATTTCTATTTTTATTTTTTTTTTGGGCCAAATTTTTAATCCAAATACAACTTAAAATCTAGGAATTTGGATAGTACATAGGATTCCATACCATGTCTAGGTATGGAATTTTTTTGAAAAATTTGAAAAATTTTGATAATTCATTTTTTTCTTAACTTTCGATCTCCTGCCTAAAATCTAGGATTGTGTTTGGATTGAAAATTTGACGAGAAAAAATTAAAAGATCTAACATTATGAAGAGTTGAATTTTCTAACTTGTTCATTTCTATTTTTCTTTTTTTTTGGGGGCCAAATTTTTAATCCAAATACAACTTAAAATCTTGGAATTTGGATAGTACATAGGATTCCATACCATGTCTAGGTTTGGAGTTTTTTTGAAAAATTTGAAAAATTTTGATAATTCATTTTTTTCTTAACTTTCGATCTCCTGCCTAAAATCTAGGATTGTGTTTGGATTGAAAATTTGATGAGAAAAAATTAAAAGATCTAACGTTATGAAGAGTTGAATTTTCTAACTTATTCATTTCTATTTTTATTTTTTTTTTGGGCCAAATTTTTAATCCAAATACAACTTAAAATCTAGGAATTTGGATAGTACATAAGATTCCATACCATGTCTAGGTATGGAATTTTTTTGAAAAATTTGAAAAATTTTGATAATTCATTTTTTTCTTAACTTTCGATCTCTTGCCTAAAATCTAGGATTGTGTTTGGATTGAAAATTTGACGAGAAAAAATTAAAAGATATAACATTATGAAGAGTTGAATTTTCTAACTTGTTCATTTCTATTTTTTTTTTGGTCAAATTTTTAATCCAAATACAACTTAAAATCTAGGAATTTGGATAGTACATAGGATTCCATACCATTTCTAGGTTCAGCCTACCTTAAAGCCAAAATAATTAATCCTCTTTCATGCCTGATTCAATAAGAGGTCGTGCATTCACTAACTTGTTTGATCCACATAAGTTTTTAAAAAGATTTTGGTGTAC
>BRYF01000015.1:9075000-9077500 GCA_030159135.1 Actinidia polygama | reverse complement strand
TCTTGCTTGACGCTATCCTATTAATTAGTTGGTTCCTACCTTCGCTCTTCCAATTTCTCAAAAAATAAACAAAGAGAAACAAATGAAGAAAAAGAGAAAGATGAGAGAATAAGGGCGAAAATGAGAGATACAAACCTTTGGTTAAATTAAGTCGTATATGCCTTCTTTATCTATTTTTTTGTTGACACTTTATTACTTGTTACGGAAACTTAAGTACATTTGCATACAAACAGGCCAGGTTTGGATTCGAGCAATCTTTCTTCTGCCTTCATCCCATACCCTTATGGTACCTGATATGGGATAAAATATTCGCACTTCGCCAAGGAACTACGTCGCCCACTTTTAGGTAAACCTCCACAATACCCCGTCGTGCTCTCTGATGTTCATGTCGCCGGTCAGTCTCCATCTCGCCAATGGGCAAGAAATCGTCATAACGCCACTGTGATCCTGATCGCCCATCATACCATCGCCAGTAGTCTCCCCATCGCAAATGGGCGAGGTGGAATATGTTGCGTCCTCTCCATACGGTATGCGGATCCCATCTCCACAAGGATTCTATTTACACAAGGAAACTACATATGAAGAGATTATTTCCATTACGACACCTACAATCACGGGATATCCTCCAGATGTCAGATCTCCCTATTAAATCTCCGATATCTTCGGGATAAACTTTCATACTTAACCGTCCGAGGATCACGCCGCAGTTTTCTTACACGACTCTCCATTCTCCATCTATATAAAGGCCGCTCCCCCATCATTATGAGGTACAATTTAATATGATCAATACACAGTATACAGTTATGAGAGCTTTGCCATATTTATTCTCCTAATCGCCTTGGTTTGATTCGCACGCCGGAGGGGTTTTGAGCGGCCTCTCCCCGGTCGTTTACTTTTGTCTACCTGCGCAGGTTACCCGAGTTAGCACTGAGGTCCAGTGCTGAGGTGACAAAGAGCAATATTGTCTGTTGGTTGCTCACCCAATTTTCTACCACAACAGTACCTTTTAATTATAAAAAAAAAAATAAATAAATACAGAAAAACCTTAGTTCCTTGTATTGTTTGATCATTCAGTTAGTAGAAAATTTGTGGGAATCGTATCCTTAACTTTACCAGTATAATTTGTTTTCCTTCAAAACTTATTCTGCAAAACATTCAAGATTTTGTGAGAATATTTTTTTCAACTACTTTTCTTTATAATTAAACTGCTATATTTGAGGTTTTCTTCAATGTTCTTTTGTCAAATGAACACACCCAAAAACTTAGGTTTCATTTTCCTTTCCTTTCCTTCAATTTACTTTTTCTCTAAATAATTTTTTCATATCAAATTCTTGACAACTAAACGAAGCCTAAATTCAACTCCATCATTCCTAAATATTGCCTTTATAATAAGAAGATACTATACCAACTAAAAAAATTCTCAAACTTTTTTTTAACTTACAAATGACTCAAACACTAATAAAACTTTAGTACTTGAGATGAGACCCACCAAAACCCGGAAATAAATATGGGTCATGTGACAATTAGAGTGGAGGCATCAATACATGTATAAATAGATGCTTGGGATTCATTGAGAAATCACTCTCTCTCATCTTTTCTGAGGACAATTATGTTATGGGTTACTGGAATTGATCAAGGACCGCTTTCAAATTATTAATACACCTGTGGACCTTGTCTAATAATATGACCGGCATATTTCATTGCAAAACTTAACAACTAATTAAAGAGTACTTTATTAAGGGCTGTGATGACAATTAATGACAATCCACAACTTGTATTGTAATTGATTGGGTTATCATGAGGCTGTGTTTGGATTAATAATTTAGTAACGGAAAAATAAAATTCACCAGACTTCTTTTTTTTCTCGAATCCACTCATTTTATACTCTTGAACTATTTTCTCTCGAGTTAATTTTGTAAAAAATGGTTCCAAAAATATCTTATTAGCAATGCGATATTACTTTTGACGAGAAATTGTACATTACCAAAACATTCAAAACAATATTTGCTATGACAGTTCCTCAGCTAAATATTCTCTCTCATATTCCCTCATTGCGCAGCCTTTGGTTTCAATCGCGTCATTATTTTGCTTCATCAGAAAAGAGAATATTATGAATTAAAAAAGGTAATTAAAAAGCTGTTGCGTAAAAGAAAGGAATATTTCACTATTTTACTAAAATATAGAGAAATAATATATTCTTGGAGTTGCCTTTAAGTTAGCATATGCATGTGGAAATTGATTCATCTTGTTTGAGAGACAAGCTTTACAAATAAGGACTAATTTAATAAACATTTTGCAATAACATAATTCTTATTATTTGAAACTATTATTGTCATCTTAGTATGAAAATAAGGTTGTGTTCCAGAGAATGTTTGTCACAATATTTTATTTTTACTTATGGATCAAAAAATAATTTTAAAAACTTGTTTTTTGAGAAATTCCATTAATTTGATATTTTTTCGATTTCTGTTTTTGAATAATCATGTTTTATCATAATTTT
>BRYF01000015.1:9060000-9065000 GCA_030159135.1 Actinidia polygama | reverse complement strand
CAATCAAATTTCGCAGAATTTGGGACTGAATGATAAGATATCTTAGAAAGGAAAAATAGGGCACCCTATACGAGATCATTGCTTTGTAGTTGAGATCTGTCAATAAATCATGTGAGATCTGCAGTAGGATTAAGGTAAAGAAAAACAATTACCTAGATCATCTACACCAGAAGGACTTCCAACCTTTTCTAGGAGCCGATGCAAATCCTTCAGGTGGGGAATAATTCTCACAAACTGCAAAGGCCTCTGCATTACAAACAGCACACCGATTAGCCCTCATTAAACGAGAGCAGAGACTATTTTCTTCCAGACGACATTTGCTATAAGTTGATTAAATATCACCAGCACTTGAAACAAATTCTCCCTGATTTTATACTAAATGTGATTAAAATGTTACAACCTCACTGGAAATTCTGGTCTCTGACACACAGAAATAGGGCAGAAACACAATCAAGCCACCACATAATGTCAACAATGGATTAGTAAACCTACCTCAGAGGGATTTGATACTATAATCTCCGGATTTGGGGATGCTGCGGGGAGGCTCCCTGCAGGGAGTGTGCAGGGAGCCAAAAACGTCGTTTTGGCTCCGTTTTTGTCCAAAACGACGTCGTTTTATATCCAAAAATGTATTGCCCAAAAACGATGGCCAAATCTTTGGATATAAAACGACGTCGTTTTGGATAAAACACACCCAAAACGATGTCGTTTTGGCTCCGCGCAACCCTGCAGGGAGCCCCTCCCCGCAGGGACCCGAACCCATAATCTCCCATATGGAAGCATAGATTTGATGCACTGAGCTTCAACATTGGGCTAACGGTTAGAAGGATTAAAGTTTATCTGAAATTCTATCCAAAGCAATGTTTTGAAACCCGAACCGGTGATCAAATCAAAAAAATGACCGGGTCACGGGTTCAACCGTTATTGACATGTGATGTCATAATTATGTCATTAATTTATTTATTAATAGTAATAATTTTTTATTTATTTTTCTAGACTAATATTTATACTTAAAACTAAAAATTTTTAAATTAAAACATAATTTTTTTTTTAAAATCGTGAACCGGCGGGTCAATGACCGGTTCAATCACTGGGTTATCGGTCCAACCGCAGGTTTGACTGAGTTTGACCAAAACGGATTTTGATGAGTGACCGGATCGTTTCTCTGACCGTTCAACCGGTCAAACCGGCCGGTCCGATCTGATTTTTAAAACCATGATCCAAAGAGACTCGATGATACGTAAAAGCCCATTTGAGGATAATTAATTTAGACTGTTTGTAGATCAGGCTCACTTTGTGATTTAGTGGTGGATGGTTGTCGTCTCTTCTCTTCCCATAGTATGCAAAGGAAAAAACTATATGAAAGTTACTGCGCTCACTGAATGTTTTTTGGAAATAATGGAAATTTATGATTGTCGAATCATATAGACTCGGGGAAGAGAACAAGAATTGTTGTAGGGCTGTAGTTTTCTCGTAATTCACATTTCCCAAGTGACAATAGGGCTACCTTTCATGGTGCGCATTGCAACGACTTTATTTTAGCTCGAGTAGCTCAATCCTAAAGGACGAATCTAAGCGACTGAATTTGTGGACATCCATGCACTACCCAAATACACAATGGAACTTTTCCTTCTCAAAGCCATGTTTAAGACCTAAACACAACTGGCAATTGCCGATTGACAGATTTTGCGAACTAGATTATCAGGTATATGATCATAACTCAAATTGCAATAAAAAGCTAGAAAGAAAGAATACTAGCAACTCGCCAATGCTTGAATTGTTGGAAAAAATAGTTTGGTAGTATGGCGGTGTCTTCAAATTCAGTACACTTCAAGACGCGTTCCAGCGTCGCTTTTTAAAAAACAGTATTTGCCCCCACCAGATGGTGTGCACGAGTTACAACAAATCTGCCTTCAAGATACAATGAAGTTTGATCTTTAGGCTCTTACTGTTCTTGTTTACACAAAAAGAATAGTCAAAATATCTGCGTAAATTGTAACAGGAGTACCAAGAATCTCTAAGATTTTGTTATTCTAACAAAATCATCTGGTGTGCACTAGTTACAGCAAATCTGCCTTCAAGATACAATGAAACTTGAACTCTAGGTTCTTACTGTTCTTGTTTGCACAAACAGAACAGTCAGAATATCTGCGTAAATATTAACAAGAGTATCAAGAACCTCTAAGATTTTTGTTAGAAAACAAAATCTTATAATGACAGACAGCATAGTCAAAATATCTTTAATCAGTCTTTCTTCTCTAAATATTTTTAATTTTCGTGACCGTTGGATCAATCCGAATGGTCACAATCTTTCGGATTAAACTATATCTGTTGGATCACCGAATGGTCACAACCTTTCAGATTAAACTATTGGTTCACGCTGTTACGATTAACGTCTGAGATCGCAAGCGCCTCGCGCCGACGTGCTAAGTGCGCCAAACTATATCTGTTGGATCACCGAATGGCCATTGGTTCAGCGCTGTAACAATTAACGTCTGAGATCGCAAGCGCCTCGCGCCGACGTGCTAAGTGCGCCACATTGCCACGCACGCGGGTGGTGCATAGCACCATAACATAGCCCCTTTAGATCCAAACATATTTAATACTTTAAATATTTTTCTATATATAAAGAAGGGGAGCTGCTTTTCCCCCCTCCCGTGTTAGACCCCTCCCCTGGCCCCACTCCCAAATTTACCCTTTTGTCCTTCCTCTCTTTTATCCTTTCCCCACTTTTAAATTTTTATATTTTTTTTGACTAAATGTTTTTTATTATATGTTATATATATATTTTATATTTTTTAGTTATAGATTTTAGGAGTCATTATTTATAAAAAATTTAAAAAGTAAAAATATGGAACACTGCTCTCTCTCTCTCTCTCTCTCTTGTTTTTTTTCCTTCAGTTTTTTGTATTTTTTTAGTTTTTTTTAATTATTTTTTTTTTTTTTTTATATATTTTTTTAAGTTTTGTGTATTTTTTTTCCAGTTTTGTGTAATTTTTTTTAGTTTTGTTTTCAGTTTTGTGTATTTTTTTATAGTTTTTTTTTGAAACAAAACTAATAAAAAAAAAATAAACAAAACTAAAACAAAAAAATACACAACACTGAAAAAAATAAAAAAAATTAATAAAACAAAAATACATAAAACTGAAAAAAAAGAAAGAAATAAAACTAAAAAAATTAAAAAACTAAAAAAAATACACAAAATTGAACAAGTAAAAAAAATGAGAGAGAGACTAAAAAAATTACACAAAACTGAAAAAGTAAACAAAATGAGAAAGAAGCTAAAAAAAATACACAAAACTAAAAAACTAAAAAATAATTAATGAAAAAAAAAAGAAAAAACTAAAAAAAAAAAGAGAAAGAGAGAGAGAGAGAGAGCAGTGGGGGTGTAGAGAGGGAGAGAGAGAGAGGTGAGGGGGGCATAATAGTCTTTTTATGGGGAGACAAGGGTGGGGCCTAGGAGGGGGATTTGTCAAGAGGGGGCGGGAAAAGAAATTTTCATAAAGAAGACAACATTTTCATATCTAACCAATGTGGGACAAAACTCACATATAAAAAATAAACATTTTAAAGAACAAGGAAGCTTTTTAAAACCCCAAAAAATAACATCCTTAATATTTTGAAAATTTCTAACATGAATTACGGCTACTCTTTGGTTTAGCAAAACTCTCATCAGTGAAAGAAAAGCAGCAACTCCATAAACCATAAACTGCATCGTTTGTAGATTGTAGGTCATTTAATATTGTGACTCTAATTAGATGGAAGTGTAATATTCAACTTTATCCAAGAGCTTGAACTTACAAAATGATGCTTCTGAAGCCATCAATTGGTATTTTTGAAAACCTTTGTTGGTTCGGTTTTAGATATAAGCATCTGCAGAGTCTCCACCGGCATTTCTCTTGCTCTTTCTCGAGGTTTGGTTGTCAATACAATCACTGCTTGTCTAACCACCTGCACTTCAACAACAATCATGAAGACACTTGCAACAATGATACCACATTATCGTTGTCACGTGGTATCACAATTTAATTACGAACTTTCATATTTATATAATGAATCAACTATATTGACATGGCAATCATTGACTTTTCAAAAGAAGTAGTTATATTTTACTCACTACAGTTCCTTCATCCTATTTTTAAGTATATTATTGATTAGCGATACCACTTTATCAACTCCATGTGGTGTCACAGTTGTATTGAATATTTGCTCCTTTCAATGTTTCCATCCATCTATTGTTGAATTGGGTAAAGGAAAGAGACTACGTGGGCTTGTTTCATAAAGCTACGAGCCCCTTAATTGAACGACATGGAATGGAAGAGTTACATTAATAATAGTTGATTTTTTTTTTCTATCAACTAAATTCCTTCAAACACAACTCTATTTTTGTTTTTTTAATTTGTATGTTTTACACTTCCGTGTTAATCAGACTCATAAACAAAGACCATTGACTTGGCATAGAAATTACCAACCAATTTGATATCACCAACTCATCCCTGCAAATAACACAAAAACTCTTCAAAAAAAATTTGTTAGAGATTATTTATTAAAACAAAAAAAATCATAATTTTTATGTATTGTTTATTTTTTATTTGAAATGATTGTTAAAAAAATTATAAAACAAGTTTCGAACCAATAAAATAGGAAAGGACTCGCCCGCCAAGAGCCCCATTGTTGATACAATTTTTGCACAAACCCTTATTATTTGGGGTCGGGAACTTTAGAAACTATGAAGGGTTTTTTAACAAAATCTTACATGTGATTAAACCCTTTCTAAATACACCCACACCCTACCACGTTAATGGGTCTAAATTCTTTGAAATGTAAAGGGTTGTCCATCTTAGGTATCAGGGCAACAAAAGTAGAATTTAGACCCTTTCATATCTTCCCATTACTGTGGAATTCCTTCAAGAAAAGCATAACATCCTCCTTTATAATATCCCAAGCCTTTTTAACAAAGTTAAAGTTGAACCCATCAGGTCCTGAAGCCTTGAAACTGC
>BRYF01000015.1:9052500-9055000 GCA_030159135.1 Actinidia polygama | reverse complement strand
CCGCCGCTGGAACATTCAAAACAACTCACAAATAACCACCCAAGTGGAAAGAAATTCAGACATTTATTTTGTTATATTTTGGATTTTTACGTATGTATACGTATCCATACACATTCTATTGGAAAACCCAATGGAGAGAGAGAAGCAATGGAGAACCATAGCCACAACCATGATTTCATCAAGAAGGAATTGTTTGTGCTTGGTGTGGCTTGCAATTGATCTGTGTGTTTGATGTCTATTGGTGTATGTCCATTATTGCCATCTCCACCACACCCAAACCCATTACCATCACTGCCATACCTATACGAATACACACAAACACAAAAATCAAACCCGCATTATTCAATTTGGATTTAAAAATACTCCAAAGAAATCTTCAAATTGGGTTTGATTTTTCATAACTGGCCTAATAAATAGCTTAAATTTGGGTTATATTGTCCTCAAATTATCCAAAAAGAAAGCTTTAAATTGGGTTTGATATTCCCAAAACTACAAAAACGCAATCAATTCACATTCACACACAAAAAAAATAGAACCAATTTACACACACACATATATACATAAACCTCCACTTTCTTTTTCTTCTTCAAAACCTAACTTAAAAGTTAGAAGAAAATCAAAAATCAATTGCAAATTAGGGCAAACAAATCAGAAAATCAGGGCCAAAACCCCAATTCAAATCTGTACAAGAAAATGAAAAAACAATGTACAGCACAAAAAAACTATGGATGAAAAAACAATGCGGGTTACATTGAATAGATGAATCATATTCACAATCTCCCATTAACCTTTCATATTTTTCCTTTTTTTGTGTGTGTGTGTCATCTTAGCTCTCAAATTAATGGAAGTGTGATGTTGCTTACATATGTGAAGAACAAGTTTTACATTGAATAGATGAAAAAAGAGTTGACTCTTAATATGTATTAAATGGATTTACCATTTGAAAGACGTAAAGTTTTAATGAGGTATGAGTTTCGAACGGTGTAAATTGAGCCAAAGTGATGTGAATGTGGACTTATGCGATTTCTTTCTAACAAATTGGGCGTTAACGTGAGCGCGCAAGCAGACCCTTGAAGACGATTCTCCCCCATCAAGTGGTATCAAAGCTGATGGTTAGCGATATATGTGCGATAGCACACCCATGTTATAGGCTTGCAAGAGACTCTCGATTGAATGAGAAAAATCCAAAGTGACTCTATATGGAGAAAGGTGTGCGCAGCTTATACAGCCTACTACAAGGTGGTTCTCAATGGAATAATGGTGGAAAGGTGGCTTTCGATGGAGTACTCAGAGCCTTGAAGACAATTCTCCCCAAACAAGTTATATCAGAATAGATGGTTAGCGATCAATGGGCGGCAATACACCCATGTAATGGGCTTGCAAGAGACTTTTGGGAATGTGGCTCTTGATGGAGTAATGGTGGATGACTCTCAATGAAGTGAGTACGGTGAAGAAACTTAGATTTGGACACGAAGTCGGAAAAAAAAAATGAAGGATTAAGGGGGAGATTAAATTCAAGGCGGAGTAAGGCCAATGGTTCACACATGAGATGGAGATTATTGAGTACATGTGTGAAGAACAAATCTCACATCGTATCGGATATATAAAAAAAAGTTAACTTTTAATATACATTGTATGGACTCACTACTTATAAAACTGAAACTTTTAAGTAGTTATGAGTTTCAAACGATATATTTTGAGTCAAATTGATATAGACGCGGGCCTGTGCAATTTTTTTCCAACAAATTAGACTTTAATGTGAATGCGCAAGCAGACCTTGAAGGCGATTCTCCATAAATACTTTTTTCAATACGGTATACTTGATTGAATATTCTAAGTAATGCTATTTGGAATCTCCATTGATTTATTCAAAGACTTTTCTTCCTTTAATTGAATCCTCAGTCCTTATTTGCTTGTTGCTCTTGGATGCGTATATGTAATAGATAAGACGTATTGTCGAGGCGTGCAAGGTCGCACCATAAGATTTTGCATATCAGGTTGGCTTTGAGCTAGTTTTCAGTGTGAATGAACTAGCTCACAATTAACCCAGAATTGAATATTTTAGGGCGGAAATGCTTTCGTCCTACAATTTATACAGTAAGATTAATTAGCATCTAATATCAAGCTTTATATTTGTTATCATCAAAATTATTATATAAAATCTTGGAACTAACATAAGAGTCGTAACCAACACTACAAAATATCGTAACAAGAAAGTCATAAAAATATCTAACAAATCATACCACAAAAATTCGTAGCAAACGAATTACAATTTTTTCTTAACTAACCACAACGATACATAATTGCATTTCTATGGTGCACATTCGTTCATAATTAGATCATAAAATATTGTAATTAATACCACAAAATACATAGCAATTCTATGGTACGCATCATGTATAATGTAACTTGCAGAGCGTCTAAGTTTACATCTCACAAAATGGTGCATGTAATGCCTTTATGTATAACATTACTATAATCGATCGTAATATTCACTACA
>BRYF01000015.1:9037500-9040000 GCA_030159135.1 Actinidia polygama | reverse complement strand
GAAAAATATTTTTTAAGAGGCAAGGAATGAGCTATTGGTGGGTGGGGCCCAACAGCCGGTGGTGGTGGGCCACATCGAGCCGTCGACGAAAAAAGGGCGCATCATTTCTTTTCCTATTGCGAGCCGTCGGAGGTTTAGTGGGGTTCGGGTTTGATGCTGACCGGGGAAGTTGCTTTTTGCCTTTCAAAGCGTGCTTTAAAGTTTAAACACTTGTGGCGGGTCCACAACAGCGGCTTGGCTCCGAGCCACCCAAGTTCCTTTAGGCCTTGTTTGGGATTAAACTATTTTAGTGCATTTTTAGGATGATAATTTTCACGCTTCTACTTTTTATCAATTGAAATTATTTTTAAATTTATTGGGTAAATTCATCTAAATATCCTATGTAGTTAAAATATTTAGGAAAAAATAATTTAAAATATTTAAATAATGATTTATGCAACCCACTTTTGACTAAATACACTTTGCTTTTTATCTAAAGTCTTTTACACTTTTGTTCATTACCAAAATTGTCCCTCACCATATTATTCTACTTTTTCTTATTCTTTGTTTTCAAGGGATAGCTTAGGTATTTATTAAAAAATTACGTATTTAAGACAAAAAGTGGAATGTATTTAGTCAAAAGTAGAGTGTATAAATTTTTACCCTAATTTTTATATTCCTCTTTTTTCAATTAAAATTATCTTGTAACTCTATTGGGTAAATTTACCAAAAATATCCTTTGTAGTTAAAATATTTAAGAATTTTTTTAAAAGTATTTAGGTAAGTTTTACTTAATAAAAACGAAAAAAGCAGTGCAATTAAAAAAAGTGTGAAAAATCATTGTTCTTAAAAAAAATTAGTTATGCTTATCCACCATAAAATTGAGTGAACAAAACACCCAAAAGGTTGGCCATGTGGTTTATATATGTGATTTGGAGGTCAGCCCTTTACAAGTTCTCAGTTCAAACCCTGCTAGGTGCTATTAATTCTTGAGTTTGATCAGTTTATATGGAACTTTGCCTAGATATTAATTGTTCCCCATAGTAGATGGTGGTTTGATCATCCAGAGTCCTTAAACGAGATACCGAGTTATTAAAAAAATTAAACCCTATAATTTTAATTGTATTAAAATAAGTATTTAGTTTCTTTCAAGTAACAATTTAAATAATTCATCTCCATCCAGTTAGAGCTGACGGAGCCAATTGTTATTAGTCCAAACCATTGTGGGACGACATCATTCCACATTTTTTCTATTTTTGAACCTAATTCAACCAAATTAGAGCTTAATGTGGGCACAAAGTGGAATGAAGAAAATGCATTTCTTCTCCAACAATTTTTCTCGCAATAAGCCCTAATTTTGTCGAATATGGTATAAAAATAGAAAAAGTGTGAAATGAGATCATTCCACAATAGTTTGGATGACAAATAGTTAGTTCCGTCAATCCTAACTGAATTGAAGTTGACGGATGATTAAAATTGTAGTTGGAAAAAAATTACAAAGGTTGTTTTGTTATAATTAAAACTATAAAAGTTTAATTTGGTACAAATGCTAAACTTTGGATTTTTTTTTGGTACTTCTCAACAAAAAAAAAATGATAAACCAAAATTGCGGTGCAGCCACCAAACCAATACGAGTTCCTTTTCTGCGCCGCGCCGAATTCAATACCTTTTTCAATTGTTTCAGTATAATTACACTTCACTTTCCGAAATTGCTTTTTATTTGTTTATTTCTTTTTATTTTTCAATTTGACCCTGAGTTTTCAAAAGTGGTTCTAGGAAGAAAGGTAATGGCAAAATATATCTATTTTTTGGAAACGCTATAATACATATCACACATTATTTGCATTTATTATGTGACTGAAATTGCACCACGTTATTATTTTTTATCAGTTAAATCGGTTATTTTATAAATAAACTAAATTCAAGCATAATTTTTTCACAAAACTCTCATAAAATTAATTTTTGATTTATAACATAACCACAACTTTTCATAAAAGTTTATGATTATATTCATAAGAATTCACATAATTGAACTGGACCAGTTCAGTTAGCTATTTTGTATTTATTTTGATTATCAAAGTCGTTAAAATTGTAGAGCTCGTTGAGAAGTTTCATACTGTAAAAAATTATATTAATCAAATATAATTTAATAGTCGATTGATATCAATTTATAACAAAATTATGTATGCCAGACTTATTTATTAAGTTATAAAATAGCACCGAATATTTATTAAGTTATAAAACAACACCGAATATTTATTAAGTTAGATATATATGTGTGTGTGTAAGAGGATAAATTATACAACTATGAATTCTGGCTTTACTAGAGCTGGCATTGCCACTGAGCTATCACTATGAAGTTCGGTGGCCCTGCGCCAGAGCTCGGTTGAGACACCACCGAACACAGGCACTGTCCGAGCTAAGACCACTATTACTATCGAGTTGTCGCTATTTATTAAGCTTGGTAAAGTAACCGCACCGGAGTTTGGACAAGGGGCAACGGTCAGCGGCGATCTTGAAG
>BRYF01000015.1:9020000-9022500 GCA_030159135.1 Actinidia polygama | reverse complement strand
AATTTCATGGAACTCTTTAGGAGCTTTCTTTTCCTTTTTCTTTTTCAAAAAACCTTTATATTGTGGGAACACCCTAATACTTAAGTTGTTGTTTTTTATGTCACGTTTGCTATTCGTTAAAAGTCTTCACGATGTGTGACTGTATTTTATAAGGTGATCTTGTAAGTCATTTAAGTTTAGCATTGGTTACTATATATCTCAATCCGGAATTATTCTAACTCATCAAAGTTTTCATCAACTCTAGGTAACAACTCTTGTTACCCTATTCTAGAACTGGTAAATTACCCCCTCCCCTCCCCCCCCCCCCCCCAAATGGCATAAAATGATTCATGTAGCCAACCCCAATTGATTGGAACAAAGACTTGATTGAGTTTGGTTTGGTTTAGATCCTATTAAAGACGATTGTAATCGAGTGTTGTCCAAACTAGTTATCCCCTAATCTGTTGTTATGTAATCTAACCGTCTGGTTAGATCCTTTTCAATCTTACGATAACACCTAACCCTAACTCGTAGTTGGACCCATGAAAGGGGTAAAAAAAAGACGAGCAAACATCCAACGCTTAAGATTAGGTCTTGTATCATTTTTCATTTTCTATTTGCTAAATACTACAGAAGACGACATGTTTGAGAATAGTTCTCAAAGTTTATGATATTTGCGGGAAAAAAAAGGTGTTGCACTAGAGCGGAACGCCTAAGATGTGCCCCTATACATTTTCCGTCACAATCAAAAAGATATAACCAACTTTTTCAGAGAAGATCAAGAGGTCCAACCTAAAAATTGCCAATAAGTGAAATAACCTCTAGATTACATATACTAAGCTTGGGTGGCTTAAGTAAGCGGTGTGAGACTGACACTTCCACCACTCCCTCCGCACATGCAGTCCGGATGCACGTGGATGTGACGACAACAACAACGGAAACGACTCGGGCGGAAACGTGGCCCACGCAATAGCCACCCAAGACCGAGCTCTGATACCATGTGAAAGTGTGCTTTTAGATGAGTTGGTGGTTAACTCTTTCACAAACACCATAATTTAAAAAAAAAAATCATTACTAGAATTCATAAATAAAGTATCCTATGTCGTATTCTTTCTCATTTTAACCCTAGTCCAATTTACAATTTAAGAAACACCAAACAAAGACTAAAGCTATACTACCAAATCACAAGTTGAATGAGTTCCAACAAAGTATCACTTAAAACTTTATCATTCAAGCATAATCACCATAATTCTTAACAATTAGTGAATGGAAAAACAATATAGTTTTTAATAAATTGAATGAAGTCAATCATTCTAAGCGGGAGAGTTCTCAACAATGGTAAATCAGGCCAATTATTCAAAGAATCATTAAGAAATCATCAAAAAATTATTTAAATAAGTATGATCAAAAGTGGATTTGTCAAATTTAAAACTTTATCAACACCATATAACTTAGATACATTAAATTACCAAAAATTGTGATAGCGAAGAAAGACAATTGGGTTAAATTTAGGGTTTTAAAATTAGAGAGAGAAAGAGAATGAGAGAGTAACTCACGAGATGCCACATCTGTGGGCCATTGGAATCGGTAAGTTTTTAATTTCAACAGATTAAATTAACTTTTAACCCAATACAACAGAGGAGCTACAATGAGTTTCATGGCCGAATGCAAAAAAGCTCTAAGAAACATTAGGCATTGAAATCTTGTAAAGGTCGTAAGTGCTTGTGCAAGTGTGGATTTCCAAGGCAATGCCTTCAAAGCCCTTGTTTATAAGGTCATGGAAAATGGGAGTCTCGAAAATTGGTTGCATCCAGTAGTTCCACAAACAGGTCACACCCAAGAGCAAAAAAAAGAGTTTTAAGCATTCTTCAAAGATTAGGTATAGCAATTGATGAGGTTTCTGTATTGGATTATCTTCTTAACCATTGTTACATACAGATTGTACATTGTGATATAAAGCCAAGCAACATTCTTCTTGATAGTGACGTGATCTGCCATGTGGGCGATTTTGCTTTAGCAAGGTTCCTACAAGAACGTGACATTAGTGAACTTTCTAGAGCCAAATCAGCTCTGTTGGCACAAAAGAAACTATTGGATATGTAGCTCCAGGTAAACCACCTTATATCTACCGATAAGTTTGCATACACATAATATGTCATAGATGAAGCACGGAATGCAGCGTTTCCAGCGTTAGATGTATCATGGATGTAGCCCACACTCATTTTAGATCCATATAACGCTTCCAATACTCCATTTTGGGGTTCCTTCTACTCTGACTTGTATATGCATTTATTTATATAAAGTAAGGGTGAGCTTACAGTGTTATATGTGGATGTTGTAGAATATAGAATGGGGAGGGAGATATCCCCTAATGGTGATGTATACAGCTATGGAATCCTCTTGTTAGAATTGTTCACGGGAAAGACCCGTTGATGGCATGTTTATAGAAGGCTTGAACCTTCACAAACTAGCCAAGTTGGCTTTGCCAGAAAAAGTGATGGAGATTGTTGACCAAAAACTT
>BRYF01000015.1:8990000-9000000 GCA_030159135.1 Actinidia polygama | reverse complement strand
AGTGACCTGTTGACAGATGGTGCTGCTGAGGTTTTGCATGTGTTCATCTGTTATGAATGATCTTCACAACCATTCGTCATGGCCGGCTTCATTTGTTTGCAATACCTTTATTTGCACAACAATTCATTGGGGGGAGCAATTCCACAATCTCTAGAGCCTCTAAAAGCTATTGAAGATATAGATCTCGCACACAATAACCGTTCAGGTGTAATTCCAGATTTTTTGGGAAGCCTTCTTGTTTTGAGGAATTTGAACCTTTCTTTCAATGATCTTGAAGGAGAGGGACCGGTAGGGGGAGTGTTCAAAAATGTAAGTGCGCTCTCAGTTTCACGAAATAACAAGGTCTGTGGGGGCATACCTGCATTACAATTGCTGGCATGTCCTTTTGAAGAACCAAGAAAGACAAAAATGTCGCTTGGACCAGCCTTAATCATTCCCATAGTTTGTGGAATTTGGGGTATTATCATTTTGGCATCAGCTATTCTAATCCTTTGATTGATTACAAAGATGAGAAAACAACCTTCCGTGGTCTTTGATGGGTTCGCTGAGGAAAATATCATATGGAAAGATCCTAAAAGCAACAAATGGATTCTCTTCGGCCAATTTCCTTGGTACTGGATGCTTTGGTTCAGTATACAAAGGAATTCTGCATCCAAGTGATCAAAAAGCAATTGTAGTGAAGGTAATTCATCAGCAAAGCAGTTAAGCTATTAAGAGTTTCATGGCTGAATGCAGAGCTCATATACACACTAGACATCGAAATCTCATCAAGATCGTAAGTGTTTGTGCAAGCGTTGATTTCCAAGGTAATGAATTTAAAGCCATTGTATGTGAGTGCATGGAGAATGGGAGAGTCTATGTACCAAATATGATAGAACAAATCCTATTAAAGAAACTTTTGGCCCTTGATAGAACTCATCGGCATAAAATGATTCATGTAGCCAACCCCAATTAATTGGGACAAATGTTTGATTTAGTTTGGTTTGGTTTGGTTTGGTTTAAATCCTATTAAAGAAGATTGTAATCGAGTGTTGTCTAATCTAATCATCTGATTAGAGACCCTTTTTAATTTTGATAACACCTAACCCTAACTCGTAACTGGACCCATGAACGGGGTAAAAAAAGACAAACATCCAACACTTAAGATTAGGTCTTGTATCATTTTTGTTTTCTATTTTTGAAATACCACAGAAGACGAAATGTTTGAGAATAGTTCTCAATGTTTCTCATATTTGCGGGAAAAAAAGGTGTTGCACTATAGCCGGGCCGGAGCATGGTGGGTGAATGCCTAAGATGTGCCCCTATACATTTTCTCAGTCACAATAAAAAAGATATAATTAACTCTGTTAACCTAAAACCAATTGTAAATAGGTGAAGTAACCTTTTGATTATATATACTAAGCTTGGGTAATTTAAATAAGCGGTGTGAGACTAACACTTCTAACACTTCCCCACATAGCACGTGGATGTGACGATTGCAACAACGGAAACGACTCGGGCGGAAACGTGGCCCGCACAATAACCACCAAGACCTAATTTGATACCACGTGAAAGTGTACTTTTAGATGAGTTAGTAGTTAATTCTTTCACAAACTCCATAAAGGAAAAAAAATGATTACTAGAATTCAAAAATAAAGTATCCTTTGTCGTATTTTTTCTCATTTTAACATAGTCCAATTTACAATTTAAGAAACACCAAACAAAGACTAAAGCTATACTACCAAATCACAAGTTGAATGAGTTGCAACAAAGTATCACTTAAACTTTATCATTAAAGCATAATCACTATAATTCTTAACAATTAGTGAATGGAAAAACAATTAGTTTTTAATAAATTGAATGAAGTCCATCATTCTAAGCAAGAGATTTCTCCACAATGGTAAATCAGGCCAATTATTCAAAGAATCATTAAGAAATCATCAAAAAATTATTTAAATAAGTATGATCAAAAGTGGATTGGTCAAATTTACAACTTTATCAACACCATATAACTTAGATACATTAAATTACCAAAAATTGTGATTGGGTTAAATTTAGGGTTTTAAAATTAGAGAGAGAGAGAGAATGAGAGAGTAACTCACCAGATGAAAGCGGTAGCGTTGCACGGTGACGAGAGCTTCAAGTGGACTGGTGCTAGTCAGGAGAGAGAAGAGAGAACCACAGCCTTCGCTCATCGCTGTCGAATGTCACCAAAATAGTTTTAGAAAAGGGTAATTGTGTATTTTACGAGATGCCACATCTGGGGGCCATTGGAATAGGTAAGTTTTTAATTTCAACAGATTAAATCCTGAAAATAAATTTTAGGGGAAATTACACTTTATCTCCCTGTGGTTTGACCTAAAAACACATAATCCCCTATAGTTTAAAATCGAATAGATGAACCCCTGTGGTTTGAAATCGACACATAACCACTATGTGATTTGAGAAAACAACACATAAACTCCCCACAGTTTGGATCAATCTACCAATTGAGAAATAATAACATTTTATGTTCAATTTTGGCAATTTTTTGTTCAAAAAATAATTTTTTTTGTGTTATTTTGAGTACCCTTCGCAACATTCAATATATTAAAGGAATAATTTGGGCATACTTTGCAGAGAAATTACTTTTATGAACATAAAATTATCAAAATCGAACATAAAATGCTATTTTTTTCTCAATTGGCAGATTGATCCAAACTACAGGGAGGCTATGTGTTTTTTTCCTTAAACCACATGATGGATATATGTCGATTTCAAACCACAAGGGGTTATGTGTTAAAAGTTCAAACCAACTATATGTGTTTTTAGGTCAAACCACATGGAGGTAAAGTGTATTTTTTCCTAAATTTTAACTAGTCGCAATCTAACCGTCCCTGTATTTATGTAATTTGATGGCATTAATTGAAAATAATTAAAAAAATATTTAGTGGACAAAATACAAAGCATTTTTGCTTAAAATTTAAAAATTGTTTCACTCGATTTTTGTCTTTTACTTTCTAAATTTTACTTGAATAAGTATTTGTAGAAATTAAGATTTTTAAAGGGTCCTAATTAGTGTGATAATATTTACCTAATTATTTTTGCAAGAACTAGTTATTCTCATCAAACTATATAAATAAAAACTGACGGAGCGTTTGAATTGTGCCAATTTAAAATGTCCAGTGTTTAATTTGTTTAATTTAAAATTCAGTGTTTAATTTATTATCAAATCAAATTCTGAAGTTGTTTTCTTCTTTTCTTGGGGGTCCTTTAGCTGTGTTTGGAACTTGAGGAAAGAAATGGAAAGGAGGGGAAAATAATGATTTTTGTTCTTCTATTATTTGGTTTGAAGTATTTGGAGGAACGAAAAGATTTCAAGGACGATTTGAAAAAAATCTAGCACAAATTATCAATGATGGAAAAGAATTTGGAGAGAGACTTTAATATTAAATTGAAAGCTTCTAGGTTTTTGAAAACACACTTTAAGAAATTTCATTACCAAACAACATAAAACTATTTTTCATTCAGCTTCTTTTTATTTTCAAAAAGATGCTAAACGAAACCTTTTATTTTTTGAATTCATCAGCCTCTTTCCCTCCACTAAACCATTAATCCAAAACAACCTAAACAAGTCATGAAAACTTTTGGGGAGACAGTTGCTCAACCACATTGATCTAGTTTTTTTTGTTTTTTTATCAAAACCACCCAGTTTTGTAATAAATTTATTCGATCCATGCACTTTAAACCTTAATTACCAAACCCATGCACTTTTTTTAGGTCGTGCGATGAAAACACGATTTAATATTTATTTATCAAATGAAGTCGTAAGATGAAACCGCGACTTCATGTAAAAGTGTGGGAATAAAATACGAAATCATATGAAGTTGCAGATGAAAATACGACTTTGCGTAAAAGTGTGGGATGAAACCACAACCTCAATAGTAAATCTATATAGTCATGTATTCATCTCACGACTTTAAAAAGTGTACACATTTGGTAAATAAGTCTTAAAATGACTGAATCAAATAAAACTGATTTCAATGCACATGGATTTGGTAAAATAACTCCCCCTTGATGCGTCCCTATGGCACAATTGTGGTAGAGTCAATTGACTTTGACCAACAAAATGAAGTAAAAAATAGTAAGATATTTCCACAATAATGCCCGAAATGTAGGCATATATTACATTTTCCGATGTTTTGTCCGTCAGCTATATTCAATACTCAAATAGTAATTGACCAGAATCGATTTCCAGGTAGAGGTTTTTGCATATTTTACTTTGGCCAACCAATACCTGTTCAAAAAGCCATTAAAAAAGTTAGTGAGCGAAACCAAATTTGCATGTTCTTACAGTATATTTTTGTTTAAAATGCAGTAAAAAACAAACAACAACAAATAATAAGTGTCTTTTTGTAATTTTCAGTATAATGGGTTCAGGTGTAGAACCCCTACACCCAAACCATATTAACCCCTCAAACCCGTCCCATTAAGGTCGGGTAAGCGGGTAGCTATTAGATCTGAGTTTTTTTGCCATCCTTGCGTTCTACAGGGAGAAGAATCTAAAAACTTGAGGATCTGAAAAGAAAATAAGTAGGTACTTGTGAGTATTTCTGATTTAGATAGAGAGAATTGAGAAGAGTAATTCAAATGACATGGTCAAGTAGGATAACTTAAAATTAACCCTGCAAGAGTACTTCAATCAATTGGCTATAACTTTGATTTTGGATGGAAGAAATCAAGGCAAGGTCCTACACTGCTGCTATCCACGCCGTGAAATAAAACTTTAATCAAAATTGATGAGATTTACATCTACTTATGTATGTACCGGTCCTCATTTTCTACTCTTTATTGACTACAACTATTTGACTGGTGCAATCCTCCCTTCGTTTGGAAACATTTACTCTCTCAAAGATTTTCGGGGAGCACATAATATGTTGGAAGAAAGTATTGGAATGTCCTACATCGCCCAGTTATGGAATCTCTGTGCGATCTATAAGGCTCATGTTCCCCTCTCCCTAAAACCAGAGTTTTAAGGAGTTGGATGGGCTGGACCTAACTAGAGAAAGTATTCCAGACTCAACTAGGCAGCCAAAGAGCTTACAATTCATTTCACTCTACTCAAATAAACTATCAGGTATCATTCCTCCATCTATATATAATGTCTCATCACTAACTAATTTCAAGGCATCTCAAAACCAATTTAATGGGTGTCTTCCTAAAAATTTAGGCCTCACTTTGCCAAACATTGAAGAACTTAGCATTTGGAAAAACCAGTTAAATGGATCCATTCTGCATTCAATATCAAATGCTTAAAAAATTGAACTCCTTGTCTTGGGGGAAAACAATTTTCTCCTGGAGTTGTTAATTTTGGAACCCTAAAAAATCTCTCAATTCTAGATTTAGATTGGAGTGGTTTGGGAACTGGAGATGCCAATGACCTTAATTTCATCTTCACTTTGACCAACTGTAGCATATTGAGATCATTGCTTATTGATGGAAATAATTTTGGAGGTGTTTTGCCGAATTCCATACCCAACCTCTCAACCCAATTTCAAGTTCTAGCAGCAGCAGAAAACCAAATATCTGGAAACATTCTCCCAGATATCAGACTTCTTAGAAGCTTAAGTACTCTAATTGTAGCGTACAATCAATTGACAGTAAGTATTCCGGCCTCTACTGGTAAACTTCATAAGCTTCAAAGAATTGCTTTTGGTCAAAACAAAATGTCTGGGGAAATCCCTTCTTCCATTGGAAACTTGACCCTGTTGGATGAGTTTTGGTTAGAAGAAAATGATTTCCGGTGAAACATACCTTCAAGTCTTAAAACGTGCCAGGATTTGAAACTGCTAGTGCTTTATGGTAATAACTCAGTGGCAGCATATCCCCAGAAGTAATGTCTCTCATCATTATCAATAACCCTAGACTTGTCTCAAAACTGTCCAACCGGTTCCTTACCTCTAGAAGTGGGTAACTTGACAAATCTTGGTTTACTAAATCTTTCTCACAAGAAGTTTACCCGGAGAAATTTCTAGCAGCCTTGGAAATTGCATTCGTTTGCAATTCCTTTATTTGGACAACAACTTGGAGGGCTAGAGTCTCTAACGGGTATAGAAGATTTAGATCTCTCACATGATAACCTGTCAGTGAAATTCCAAAAGTTTTAGGTAACGTTATTGTTCTGAGGAATTTGAGCCTTTCTGTCAATGGTCTTGAGGGAGCGGAATGGGGAGTCTTCCAAAACGCAAGTGCAATTTCAGTTTTGGGAAATGTCAATCTCTGTGGGGGTATACCTGCATTACAGTTGCCAGCATGTGCTTCTCGTAAAACAAAAAAGCACAAAATCTCTCCTTAATCATTCCCATACATTTTGGGCTTTGGGGTATTATTTCGGCATCATCCATTCTTCTCTATTGTTGGCTTAGAAAGATGAGAAAGCAACGTTTTGTCGCATCATCTTCAGTGGATTCATGGAGGATCATATCATATAACAAGCTCCTAAGAGCAACCAATGGGTTCTCTTCAGCAAACTTGATTGGTGTTGGAAGCTTTGGTATTTTGTATAAAGGAACACTTTATCCACTAGATCAAAAGGTTATTGCAGTTAAGTTACTTTACCAATACAACAGAGGAGCTACAATGAGTTTCATGAATCTTCACAAACTAGTCACGGGAAAGACTCGTTGATGTCATGTTTATAGAAGGCTTGAACCTTCACAAACTAATCAAGTTGGCTTTTCCAGAAAAAGTGATGGAGATTGTTGACCAAAAACTTTTAAAGGGGAGAAACTAGAAAGGAGCCAGCTTAAATTCTTTGATGCAAATGAGTGAGAAAATTCGCGAGTGCTTGATTGATACTCATAGTTGGAGTCGCCTGTTCTGAGCAATTGCCAAGAGAGCGAATGACCATGGTTGACGCGGCTAGGGAACTGCATTTACCTAAGGACATGCTACTTGAGAGAAGGACTTGAAGTAATGCGTAAACTCTTAAAAAGGTGGTAAAGTACTTTCTTTCTGGTGCTGGTACCTTGTTTAGATTTCCTCTTTTTTATCTGATTAATCGAGCATTTTCTTTGTCCGCCACCCTTCCACAAGACAAGTTGAAGCCTAAAATACTTCTATTATTGAAGAGTTCTTCTACTTTTGCACAGTCCATCGGCAGGTGAGTCGTTCCTGATCTGACAGTATTTTTGGTAAGGACTTGATTTCCATGTTCTAATTGCTCCCACAAACTTGTAACTTCTAAACGTTGAATTTCGTGGAACTCTTTCGGAATCTCTTTTTTCGTTTTTTAAAAACTATGTATCATACGAATAGCTTAATACTTCATCTTTTTGTCAGTTTAATTTTGTTATTTTTTAAGACATTTCAATGTGTTTTACGAGAATCTCTTCTAAGTCATTTCAAGCCCAAGGTTTTAAATATCTGGTAAGTTACATATTTATTGGCTCGGAATTTTGGGATTCCGATACTGATACTACCCGATATAATCGATACGTGACCGTATCACCGACACGGTTACGGATACCAAGATTTAAAACTCTGAGCCATTCACATTTAGCTTTGGTTACTGTACGGAGTATCATAGGCCAAAATTACACCAGAGTCAAGTCATCAACTGCAGGTAACAGTTCTTGTAAAACTATTATACAAAACTAAGAAATAAGAATTACCAACCGAGCATTGGAAGTTTGGAACAATTTAGAACTTTTAACCTAAAAAATCAACATCCATACAACTTGTATGCACCAAATTACCAAAAATTCTGATAGCAAAGTAAGACAATTGAGTAATTTAGGGTTTTAAAATTAGAGAGAACTCACCAGATGACAGTGACATCGTTGCACGGCGATGAAAGCTACGAGTGGACTTGTGCTATACATGAGAGAGAGAGAGAGAGAGAGAGAGAGAGAGAGAGCGCAGCCTTTGCTCAACGTTGTAGAATTTCGCCTAAAGAATAAAAAAGTGTTTATTTCCCATTTAGACCCATAGCTTCTTAAAGTTTCAATTTGGCCACCAAATTTAGTTCTTGTTTTCGTTTTTTTTTTTATTATTGTTTAGCTTTGGGATAGCACTTTGGTTATGCCCTTGCCTTAACCCAGACCATTTTTTTCCTTCGCCTAGGTTAAAAAAAATAATCAGAACCCAATGCTTAAAAGAAATTGGGGATTCTGTTGAGATTGTTTGTGGGTTATCTATCTGGTTTTCACTGGCTTTAAATTTTTTTAATTCTCTTGTTCCCACCTCCATCAGCACCTTTCCGTTTTGTCCAGTGACAGTTTTAGTGTAAGACGGTGTAATTATTACTTTGATATCTCAATTCTAGAAAGGTACAATTTGGTGGTGGTGTGTGTGTGTGTGTGTGTGTGTGTGTGTGGGTGGGTGTGTGGGTGGGGGGGATTTGTACACTTTACCTCCATGTGATTTGACCTAAAAATACATAACTCCTGTAGTTTAAAATCGAGGTTTGAACTTTTAACACATAGGTTACCTTGTGGTTTAAAAAAAAAAATACATAACCTTCCCGTAGTTTAGATCAATCTGTCAATTGAAAAAAAATAGCATTTTATGTTCGATTTTGATAATTTTATGTTCAAAAAAATAATTTTTTGTGTTATTTTGAGTACCGTTAGCAACATTCAATACATAAAAGGAATAATTTAGGCATACTTTGCAAATAAATTGCTTTTTTCAACATAAAATTATCAAAATCGAACATAAAATGTTATTTTTTCTCAATTGACAGATTGATCCAAACTACGGGGAGGTTATGTGTTTTTTTCCTCAAACCACATGGTTGTTATGTGTCGATTTTAAACCACAGAAAATTATGTGTTAAAAGTTCAAATCACATTGTGTTCGATTTTAACCAAAGGCCTTCTATGTTTTTAGGTTAAACCACCCAGAGGTAATAAGATTTTTATAAAGTAAAACTGTCAGACGTAATGCCCAAAAAAATTCCAAGAAGTGAAAGAAGAGCGTACATAGAGAATACATACAATCCCCCCAATAAAAGTGATTCTTGTCGTTTTAGGCCTCAGGTTGTCTTCGGCTCTAAAATTGAAAGATTTGCACAACCTTTGGTCACTCCCTTGGTAGTTCACCTTCTGTACTGGTGACCCTCTCCGCCACCACCCATCTCAAGACGAGGAACTCCTCCAACTGGCGACCCCTCCGGCCATCCCGCAACCCCTCCAGTCACCTCTCATGTGTTTACTATTTTTTTGTAATCTAAGAACAAAAACCAATAGCGTTATCAAACAGACCATTAGCTATTGAATTGCAACAACTTTGTGGGGGTGTTATATAAGACCGTGAGAGTGAATGTGATGCCTTTGGACCAATTTTCTCTAAAACTCCCAACAGGTTTATTGTGGATTTGTATCAAATAATAGCTCACACCCATTGCATAACATAACCACAACAATAGCGTAATCTACTAGATTAATGCATAGCAAAGATAATATAATAATTAAATGACCTGAATAATTCGTAACTACAACCCTAATATATATAACTGGACCATAAAATACATAACAAGACCACAAAAATATGTATGCACACCATGAAATTGGTAACAAATGTACTTGAAAAATGTTGGGGTAGGTTTTTACCTTAGGAAAGTACTTCTCCGTAGATTTTACCAAGCAGGGGTCCGGCAAGAACATGACTCAACAAACGTAAGGCTGCCCAGCCAGGGTTGTCTGGAAAAAACCTCTGATGCTTAAGTTAAAGATAGATTGGAGAAGTATTTACTCAAAGATGAGTGTGTACCTTCCACTGGGGGCTTGAACCCATTTTATAATATTTCTCTATGTTTTGGTCCTCCTAGGACTCAACCAAATCACCTGATCCTCCGGAGAGTACTCCCTTATCAGGTATTGACATCTCAATCCAACTAATTTCCTTTCCTGAGTAGGACTCTCAAGTTCCCACTGTCTTAAGCACCTTGTAGAATATTCTAGATGCGTTAGGGTCACCTTTGGGCCTAACCACTCGGCTCTCCAGGGCAGTCTACCCTATTTATGCCCAACTTGACCAT
>BRYF01000015.1:8925000-8927500 GCA_030159135.1 Actinidia polygama | reverse complement strand
CAACTGTCAAATCATACAAACACTTGTGCATCCATTCGTAATCACTCACAAAAACATCAAATCTCACGCGAAATCACATCCACTAAACCAGCAAACTGACCTGTGACCGGAGCAATTACGGCGGAAGCAAAACCCTAAGTGGAGGCGTAGGGCGAAGAAACCAAGAGCGACCGAGTGAATAGATTTGCAAACGACCCATTTACAAATTATATATAGCAGCAAGTGTAAATACGTAGTGGTATATAGTTGGTTTCTTGTGGGCTTGAGATTTGGATAGTGAGAGAGAGAGAGGTTGAGGTTGACTTTTGGTTTACATCTTTTTTTCTCAGTGATTGTGGGTGGGACACCAAAGCAATGGAAACGGTGAGCGAGAGAACAGAACCTCTTTCCTACTGTTGTGGGGAAAACGGCCGATGAAGAAAAGTCTTACAATTTTTTGATGCCGGGACCCACACAGTGACCTCGGAAAACTTACGTCAATTTTTAAAGGAAATGTTTTTTTTTTATTTTTATTAACCACGGAGTGTCTTAGACAGGTCTTTGGTCCACCTAGACTAATCTCTGTGTCCTGAGCAGCTAGCCCTTCCCACCTCTGTAAACGCGGATATGTGACGCAGCTACCAAGAATCGAACTCGATACCTCCGAGTGTGTTAGCTCGTGTACCTGACGTCCGTCCAAAGTGACTGCGCCTTGTACCCAGGAGGAGTGAGAATCGAACTCAAAACCTAAGTCCGGTAATGCTGCTCTTTATTATTTGGACTAAGTCTTGTTCTCGAGGAAATGTTAAAGACTGTTGCTGCAAGGTCGTTGGTTACATACACACTTGGGTCGTCTCTGGGAAAAGTCATCACGTCCATTCATAAATTTTGTCATACAAAATTGAAGGGAGCTTCTAAATGTAAACCAATTTGGTCTCAAGACATTGTAAAAAAAAAAAATATTTATTACAATTTTATCCTTACATAAAATTATTACCATTATAGACCAAGCCTTTTCTCCACATACCACTCCCCCTCCAGCTACCGCCACAGCACACCATAACCACCACTTTCCTAGAAACTTCCCCACTCTCAGCCCTCTTAGGTCAAGCCAAACCAAAACCCAACCCCTTTCCCATCCTTTTTCCGGCGAACCTGAAAAAACGAATTGCAAACACGTGGATCGGCAAACGAATGTCAAACTCGGTTCATTTCTCCAATTTGGGTGAGCCAAGTGGAAGAGTTCTCAGATCTAGTCGTGTCTAAAGCTTGCGGTGATGGGAGAAAGAGAGATTGCAGCGGTGTTGGGATGGGACCAGGGTGGTACCACCCAAGGGCTGGCAGGGGCTAGCCTCCCTCACTTCTCAAAAATTATAAAATTTATTTTAGATTTTAAATCTTTTATACTTTAACTCCCTTAGAATATATTATTTATTTTTTTACATTTTAGTCTTCCAACCTAAAATCCTGGATCCGCTCCTAGATAGGACGAAGGTGGTGGAAAAGGGCAGCTGAGGCGCGCGGGGACTCCGAGAACTTTGTGCTCATGGTTGAATCTTCTATTTTGCATACATAACTACAATGGAGTTTTAAATTAGTATAAACATAAGATTCTTTTTATTTTTAATGAATTTTTTCACAGTTTAATTAAAAAATTATATATTTGTTAGTTTCTTTTGACGAGTGGAGTCCGAAAATATAATTTTTTTATTTAACTTGGATAAAAGCTCACTAAAGAAGAAAAAAATATTTTTATCCTAAAAAAATCATCTAAAAATATTTGTGTGCGCTTTTGTATAAGTCATGTACGTGACACATGATTATTTTCATCTACAAATTCTAAAAGATACCAATGAAAATTACACATTGCAACCATCTCAAAAATTCAATATTAAATATGTTCAAATAAAAACGGAAAGGACGAAAGTGTGTGGAGTCATCTCTCGGCTAAGTCATCTGACCATCCATAAAACTGATTGAGAGTAACGCATGTAATTGACACATGATATTCCGCGAACTTTCGTCCTCGTAGTTGAATCTTCTATTTTACAAGCTATTTTTTATTTTTATTTTTACAAAGAGTAGGAAACCATTAATGTTTCTCGCCTGACTTTCTAAGTCGAGAATGTTGACCCCGACGCATTGTAATTTACCCTAAAATATTAGGACAAGAGGAAAGAAAAATAAAAGAAATGAAGCAGTAAAATCAATTCTTACTTCTTTGCTGTTTCTTCCTATTTCTTCTCATAAGTCTCTGTTTGGTTCAATTTTCAAATTAATTTTGGAAAATATTTTTAAAAAAATAAAATTCAAAAATTATTTTTGAGAACAAAAACATCACTTTCTTCATATATTCTTTGTTTTTTTTTATCAAAATTAATTTTTTAAAATTTAAAGATATCTTTTTAATATTTTATTAAAAATACTTTTTTTAAAAATAATTCTCAAAAAAAATTTTTAATTCAACTTCCATCTATCATTTTGTATTCTAATTCTACTTCTCTTTAATCTTTATTGGATT
>BRYF01000015.1:8840000-8847500 GCA_030159135.1 Actinidia polygama | reverse complement strand
ACTCTTTTTTTATCCTTTTTTTGACGTCAATTTATTTTTTAACTATCAGCGTAGTTAGAGGAACAAGATAACAGAAGCTGCAGCTTGCAGCTCTAAAAGTATCACTCATTACAATGTATGGAATGGATTCGAGTTATACTGTAACGAGTATATATATGTATTATTTTCTTCAACCAATTTTAAAAAATAAAAATGTGCATAAGGGAATAAAATATCAAGTATCAGCTCTGGTCGAGGTAGGGTAGGCACTACCGCCTGATTGTTGCTCTGTAGCAAGCTTGGTGTGATTTTTGCGCCGAAGCTCGGTCGAAACACAACATTAGCTCTGGTTGAGCTAGAGCAAGCACCGTTGCTGGATTGTTGCTCCATAGCAAGCTCGATAGGGTCACTGCGCCGAAGCTTGGTCAAGACGCAATGGTCGACGGCGATTCCGAGACATATCAAGGGACAGACGGTGACTTGTACGACAAAATCTCCTTCTCATAGCCAACACGCTTGGATTGAGTTGGTGACATAATGACCAGCTACCAACCACGTCGTAGGAGCATGACTGAGTCAACCGTATACTCACTGACACAGTAGTAAGCGTGTCCCGATAAGCGCCAAGCTGCAGTCTGTCTAGTAATATGACCGTTAGCACGTCTCGGCACGCGCCGAATTGCTATATAAGGTCAGGCTTTAGTCTTTCAAAAGTACGCAATTTCTTGTGCCCTAAGCCTTTAACTCTCTCTCTACATACGCTTTGTATCTACCGGTCGTCTAACTTAACCGTCGGAGAGTTATTTTTAAAAACAGCTCCTGCAGCCTTTCTCACTATTTCTGTGTTACAATTCGGACCACCAACTAACACTCTCCAGCAACCAACGCTAATCATCGCTTCGCCACCACAGACATCTATATTTGATTTCCTCTCCTCCATTCTCTTACTCACAAGCCCACAACATGTCCCTGGGACAAGCCTTTTGGTCACCACGTCGTAAGTTAATTGTCACACACTTCCACTACACAAAACATACATGTTCTATAAGAACAATTGGGATCCTACTACTCTCATGTCTCTTTTATGGGGCACATGTTAAGGAGGGCATATGCAGAATGACTAGCTCCACACAAAGATCTTTCTGTCCCCAAGAGATCTATTTCTATTTCCTTTTTTTTTATTGGAAAAATATTTTTTTTCCTTAAAAAATAAGAAATCACTTGTATATGATAGAAGAGAAATGCATAAGAACTTCAGAAGGTAAAACTATTATAGAATGGCTATTTCTTTGTGCCCGCTATTGTTGGGAATTTCTAAACTGAGAAATTTTAATTTTGTTTGGATCATGAATTTATAAAGAGATTTATGAAAAAAAATAAAACTACAAAATATAAAAAATAGATTTAGACTTTTCACTTAATTTCTTTATCCTTTCCTTTTCACCCATACTTTATAGTACTAGTCGTTTGTTCAAAAACAGCCGGACCGAGCTTTTCTAAAGTTTAAAGTATATCATAATTTGACTCATTGTAGGCGCACCCCAAGCCCACTTTGGTAATTTTACCCGTTCAGAAAATCATCAATATATAAAATGAGATTGAATGTATATCAATAGTCATAGATAACAAATATGGGTACGAATAAAAATAGGTAGGTCATTAATTTTTTATAAAAACTCCAGTTAGGCTCAACCTATCTTTTTTCTTAAAACCCAAAGTATTAAGAAGAGGGGAACATGAGCCTTATAGACAACATAGAAATGTCAAAACTTGGTAATGTGAGACATTTTAACAAACACCCACTCTGATACCACTGATTAACATCGATAGTCATAGATAACAAATATGGGTACGAATCAAAATAGGTAGGTCATTATTTTTTTTTTAAAAACTCCAGTTAGGCCCAGCCCAACCCATCTTTTTCCTTAAAATTCAGGTGTTAAAAAGAGAAAAACATGAGTTTTATAAACAACATAAATGGGATAGAACTTGGTGATGTGAGATATTTTAATCGTTAAGTCCAACTTATATTTCTCCTTAAAACCTATATATTAAGGAGAGGAGAACATGAGCTTTATAGATCGCACATAGGGGCTATACCTAGAAGATGTGAGACATTTTAACACTAGTTAACCCATCTTTCTTCTTAAAATTTAAGTATTAAAGAGAGGAGAACATGGGCCTTATATATCGCACAGAGGGGCCATAACTGGGTGATGTGAGATATTTCAATCCCCCCTATACCACAACAGCTAGACACTCGATACACTTGACAACATGCCCAACCTATAGCAGCCGGACACTCGACACGCTGAACTACGAGCTCAACCTTACTTTGATACCAATGGTTAGACCCAACTCATTTTCTACTTAAATTTAAGTGTAAAGGATATGAGAACATGAACCTTATAGACAACACATATGAGTCATAATTGGGCAATATAAGACATTTTAACACACCCCTTGGACCATAGGGACTTGACACTAGACACGCTTGATGACAGACCCAATTCATAACAGCCGAACACTCGACACATTGGACGACATGCCCAACCTTGCTTTGATACCATTAGTTAGACGCAATATATCTTTCTCCTTAAAACTCAGGCATTAAGGAGAGGGGAACATGAGCTTTATAGAGAGCACATAGGGGTCAGAACTAGGCAATGTAAGACATTTCAATGCAACCTATGGACCATAGCAGCTGGACACTTAGTACGCTGGACGATAGGTCTAACCTTACTCTGATACTATTAGTCAGGCTCAACCCATATTTCTCCTTAAAACTCAAGTATTAAGAAGAGAAAAAAATGGGTTTTATAAATCGCACATAATGGATGATGTGAGACTTTTCAATAAAAATAAATATATTTTAATATTATAAGTATGATAACTGATCAATTTGAATTTTGCGTGAATCATTTTACCTGCAAGAGACAGGAAGATTTGGCCACTTTTTCTGATCCCTCATTGATATTGGAAGATAATGAAGAAAAAAATAATCACTCCAATCCAATTTAATTCCTTTCTCCACTCCAAGCCTACTCCCGTAACCCTCGTACGTCACCGGCGCGTTAGCGTAGCATTGCTTCATCTCCATAGGCAGGTAAAAGAACTCGCGCCAGATCTCGCGGGCCCGGCCCATCAGCGCGTGGTCCACGCCGTGGTTCACCACATGGAAGAACCCCCACTCGTGACACGCGTGCGAGACGAGGCCGAGGGTCTCGCTGTGTAGCGAGGGGTCGGCTGAGACGAGGTTCGAGAGGTCGACGACGGGGATGTGGAGGTCACGCTCGGGTGGGGCAAGTGAGGGGCGGGATGAGGGCGGTTTTATGTACTGTTTGGGGATTGCGGTTATGCCGCTTTTAGAGAGAGATTGTACTCTCACGATTGGTTCTGGCCATGTAATTTGTTGTAAGCTCATTTTCGAGAGAGAGAGAGAGAGAGAGAGAGAGAGAGAGAGAGAGAGTTAATGGGATTGTTGAAGTGAAGTGGACATGAGAGTTATGGTGATGTGCATGTAAGTATGTATGTTTAGAGAGAGAGAGAAGAGAGAGAGAGGGGTAAGAGATACATACATGATGTATGTATATATACACGCAAAAAGGATTGCAGTGAGCTAAATCCAGCGCCGAAATGAAGTTTGGTTTGTTCTCGATCACACTGTACACAAACACGAACCAATTCATTGGCTTCATTGCTTTAAAGGATATAGTATTCACTGTATTGAAAAAAAAACCAATTACAGATGTTGGTAACGTTGATTCACTTTCAAAGTATGTAAATAAGGTATTATAATTTGATTCGGATTCGATTCGATTCGATTCATGTTCATCTCAATTCCATCCGAATATGGAATTGGTAAGTCCCGCTTTTCTAGAATCCAAATTTGAATCTGACTTATACCGACATGTGGTCTGAAAATCTGATCATATCCAATTATTTCTTTCTTTTAAGATCAAACCAACTGGGATCCAATGAAATATGACCTTACTTATTTGGATCAAGTTTTAAAATAGATCAAATATATATCCGAATCCCATCCATCAAATATCGAGTTATCAAATTCGAATTAAACGAGTTTGAGATATAATTTTACATACGTGTTATAATTATATTGCGTAATCTCTGACACGAATGACATGGGCAAAACTAGCAGCATTAAGTGCATGAATGGTCATAATATTTTAGGAATGAGTCCCAACAACGAAATCATTATTTATGTACAATCGAATGAGGATGTTTATATTTTTTTTAATAACTCGGTATTTAGTCTAAAAACAAATTAATTCTAAATGAACAAAGGATTCTCTCCTTACAATTAAGATAAGGGGCATGGCATGCTCCGCTCCCCTAGTATGATGAGATATTGACTAACCCAACTCAAGAACTGATAATATCTAATTAAAAAATTTTAAATTTAATATTTTAAAAGAGAACAGATCTCTAAGACTAAGAAAACCAGATTAACTCGTGAGGATATGTACGTACAATATATTATATATGATGAGGGGAGAATTATTGAAGCAAGACAATAAAGATTGGACGCACGTGTGTTAATGTAAGTTTAGACAGCATGGTGTTCTGTACTAGTGGACAAAGGTTGGGATAGCACCACATGGGTACATTGGATGTTTTGTTGCCTACTTTTATATATATATATATATATATATATATATTCATCAATCAAGATTATTTATTTAGTAAATTAAGCTAATTGTTTTACAACTAAAAAAAGAAAATAAATAAATTTAGAAATACTCCATAAAACAAATCATAAATCATTTTATACTTTTATGGCGTGTGGGCTCCACCCTTTGATTGATAGTCTTACAGTCCTTACGTGGCGTTATCGATACCTAAATTAAAATATACAAATGCGTTCGTCTTGTTCCTATCATTTTACCATTTTAGTAGGTTCTGTTTCAAATTTTTTAAGAAAAATGTTATGGGTACTCTAATATTGCATTCTAAATGCACACTTGGGTGAGGTGGAGCATTTGGATTGACTGATATGACTGGGTGAACCCCACACCCAGCCAATCTAAATGCTCCACCTCACCTAGGTGTGCATTTAGGGTGTAATATTGGGGTACCCATAACACTACTCATTTTTTAAACATATAAAACTTTGAGTTGATGTAAATTAGTGGGTCCCACATTCGATCAAATTGGACTCCTATAAAAAGGGTTTAGCGGATTAAAAAATCCTCTCTCGGTGGGTGAGTCACTGTGTCAGGTTGGTTGGGGATGTAGTATTAATCTGAGTGTCATGTCTGTCGTGTGTGTCCACAGTATAATCACATGTCTGTGGCCGACGTCAATCTAAAATATCTATATTATAAATTACAATTCATTTTGAATCTCAAATTTATTTTTCGTTATGTACGTTTAAAATCTATTTGAATTAATTTAAGAATTGAAATTTTATCAGATATTATTTTTTTTCCTCTCAAAATTATCACTTCATTCTTTTTGAAAATACAGGATCCACATAGGTTCTTATCCAATGGATAAAAAACTTTTAAAATATTGATATATTTTTTTATCAATTATGTCATTTGTTTAGTGGGACCTACAAAAAATAAATAAATTAAAACACATTTTTTTTTAAAATTATTATAGTTTTTTAATTTATTCTCTATTTTATAGCAATATATCTATGCGTATACAATGTATCTTTTATCTGACGTTTATATCTTATCTGGTTTTAAATTATAAAATTCTATCCAGTATGCCTAAGAAGTGATTTTTTTATATATAGTGTTTGTGGGCACAGAAAATTATTAGTGTATATATATAAAAAAGTTATATTAAAAAATTTAGAATTTGACAATGAAAATAAATTAAATCTTACAATTTTAATTGTAACAAATTATACTTTATTTGTAACTTTAATTTGGTAACAATTTAAATTATTTGTTAGTCTTTATGTAATTAGGATTTACGAAACCAATTTGTTTCTGTCCAAATTGCATTAAAACCACGTCATAGAGTTTTTTTCATTTTTAAAGTCCTAGTGGCATAAAATCGTAATACAAAATTGGTTTCTTTAATACAAATATAACACCTAAAAATTCTCTAATTTGCATTATTAATTGGTTTGATTAGGATTTTAAAAGGAGTTAGCCCTATACAAAGTCGTTTCTGTGCGTTTTATGTGAAAACCACTTGGTTCCGCTACCCTAGATAGACGAAGATTAACAAATGTTTAAATTATTATCGAATTAAAATAAGACGGTTCAAATCGTTATAATTAAAATTATAGGGTTTAATTTATTTCTATGTTCAAACCTTGATTTTTTTTGTAATTTCCCACAATATATATATATATACACCTATAGGTAAATTTCACCATTGGTTTCTGTAGTTTAGGCAAAGTCTCACTTTAGTTCATATGTTTTTAATTTGAACAATTACAATCCTGCAGTTTTTAATTAATTGCAATGTGGTCTCTCCATCCAAAACTATCAAAAATGTTAATGAAAGTTGCATTTCTCTCTCTCTCTCTCTCTCTCTCTCTCTCTCTCTCTCTCACACACACACACACACACACACACATTTTTTTTTTTTTTTGCATTTTCTATCAAAATTTTTAATGGATTTGGATGAAAGAACTACACTGAAATTGATTGAATATTGTAGGATTCTAATTATTCAAATTTAAACTATAAGAATTAAAGTGAACTTTTTATTTAAACTATACAGAACAATAGTGGAATTTACCCTATATAAACATTACAATGACATATACTGGATCTTAGAAAAAAAATCATCCCGTGCCAAACATGTCACATTGTTGGGTAGGCAATTGGGTTTATAGGAATATGAACTTGGCAATGCTATATTTGGCTTTTATGTATAAAAAATTTCGATTAGGAAACAGGAACCATGACGTCGGCATTGTCAAAATGATTCTAAGAGCTGAGATAGTTTTTTTTTAAAGTAAATTTTTAAATACCACTGATCTTTTTTATTTTTAAAATTATTGTCAAGTTTTTTTTTTCTGGAGTTGAATTTTGATAAAAAATAATAAGATTTTGTTCTTATTTTTAGGGATTTTATATATTTTTTTTCTTAACACACCGATTAAAATTAATAAAGATTCTTTTTTTTTTTTTGAAACAATCTTATTTTTTCAACTATCTTATAAAATTAATTATTTTTTTCAATCTATTATTTTCTTTAGTAATAAATATTAGAAAAGATAGTTGAAAAATATCTTACTAATTTCAGGGTAAATAAATAAATACATTACTAATTTTTTTGTAATGAATTTATATTTTTAAATTTGATAACAAAATTTATTTTTTAAAAATGTTTAGAGTGGGAGCACTTAAAGAATAAAATATTTAAGTGAAAGAAGATTTGAGAATGACTTTAATTGCGACTGGACCAAAATTTCAGGGTTCAATTTATTACAATTGACTGAAACTATAGAGTTTAATTTGTTATTTAGGTTAAATCCTTTTTTTTTTAAATTCCAAAAAGGTTTTAGATTTAGGGTGAGAATTGTGTGAG
>BRYF01000015.1:8800000-8802500 GCA_030159135.1 Actinidia polygama | reverse complement strand
CTTGAATTAAGTTTTTACCCAAAAAGCCAATAAAAGTTTTATGTCGATCAAAGCATTCAATAAAAACGAAAAACTCAAAAACAAAGCAACTAAAACTTTCAAAAAAAAATATCCCTAACTGGGTCTTAATTTATTGTGTCGATCTCGTAGACTGTAGACAAAAAATGATTTAGTGAAATTTATCCCAAATTAGATGAAAATCTTTTACATTTTCAATTACTCTCGTACAGAGAAAATAAAAAACATATATAATTTTTTATCAAACAGTTAAAAACGTTCAATAAAAACAAAATAAAAAACTCGAAAAGCCTTTAACTAGACGAAAGAAATATTGCATGGTTGTCCATTTATATGCAGCCCAGCCCCCAAAAGGCCATTTTTCTTGGGCTTCTACTAAATGAAGGGTCATAATTCAAGTCCAAAATTAGAAGTAATTACAAACTAAAAGGCTAATTAAAAGTCTTGAATTAAGTTTATATCGAAAAAGGAAATAAAAGTTTTATGTCAGATCAAAGCACTCAATAAACTCGAAAACAAAACAAACTAAAAATTTCAAAAGAAAACTAGCCCTAACAGACGTTAATCTATTATGTCGATCACGTAAATTGTAGACAAAAATATGATTTTAGTGAACTTGTTCCCAAATTAGATTAAAATCTTTAAATTATCAACTACCCTCGTTCAGAGAAAAAGAAAAGTATAATTTTCAGTCAAACGGTTAAAAACATTCAAAAAAAAAAATCAAAAAACAAAACAGCTAAAAAATCTCAAACGTTCATCTTATGTTCCAAGACAGATTAGCTTCAGATTTTTAAATTTTGTGATGTGTAAGTGATGCGAAATATTATCATTTGAATATATCAAAATTTAGGCACTAGCAAAAACAGCTGGAGTAGCTCAGTTGGTTAGAGCGTGTGGCTGTTAACCACAAGGTCGAAGGTTCAAGCCCTTCCTCTAGCGCTCGAACACAAAAGTTTTCTATTTTTTTTTCCCTCCATTACCTTGAGGTGTTTCTGTCGGGTGAAGGAAAGCAAATTTAGGATATGCACGGGTCGAATTAGATGGGTTTGAGATAAAGTTGTCCTCTAAGTTCATTTTTGACATTATTTATAATTGAACTATTAATCTAAGCAAATTTAGGATGTGTACGGGTAGGGGCGGAGCCAGAATTTTCAGTTAGAAGGGGCTAAGATGTAAAAAAAAAAATTATAATATATTTTAGGGGGGCTAAAGTGTAAAAAAAAATTGAAAACAAATTTTATAATTTTTGGAAAGTCAGGGAGGGCTGTAGCCCCTGCTTGGACTCTATGTGAGTCCACCCCCTGTGTACGGGTCGAGTTGGATGAGTTGAAATAAAGTTTTAAACTAAATTTTCTTTTGACATTATTTATAATTGAACTGTCGATCTTAAGCAAATTTAGAATGTGCACGGGTCGAGTTAGATGGGTTGAAATAAAGTTTTCATCTAAGTTGTCTTTTGACATTATCCATAACTATCAATCTTGAAAATCGGAGGCTTTGTTAATTTTTGAAGGTTTTGACATCTAAGTTTTCAACTTACTCTTCCTAACATTACTCACAAGTAAACTAACAACCTTGAAAATCGAAGAATTGGTTAACTTAATTTTATAGTTTTTGATGCAACGAGTTGTGTGGGATAGTAGAATCGAAATTTCCTAGCACTTTAGAAAATTTTAATTGATTTTCATTAACATATTTCAATCCGTCAAACTCAACCCGCGTGAGTCAATGCGGTCAGTGCATTTGGATCGGGTTGGCGGTTTCTTCACACCAACATTTTTTTGAGTTTGTTTTGCTTCTTTGGTTTCCAAATGTTTTCATCTTTAGTGAAAGAAATTTACCGTTTGGATCGATTCAGCGTTTTTTTTACATCCCGTTTGGGCTAGTTTTTTTAGCTAATTTGGTTTTCTATTTTTTTAGTTTTTAGCAAAAATTATTGTTTGATAAAATTTTATATTTTTTTAGTTCTTCTTACCGAAAAAAATCTAAAAAATTTATTCAAATTTAAAAATAAACTTATTACAACTAAGCCTTAGCCCAACAAAACCATCTCTATAGTAACTCGTTGGTTTGGTGATCTAAGTATGGAGTTTGGATATATGCTCTTTTCTAATGTCAATATTTTTTTTGTTGATCTAATTTTTATGAAAAAATAACAAGATTATCCCTTGATTTATGGCTTTCAAAAAAAAATTCTCAACACACCAATTAAAGCAAATAAATATTTCTTTTTTTTTTAAAGAAAAACTTTGATAACAAAATTTATTTTAAGTATGTTTATATTAAGAGCACTTAAAAAATTAAAATATTTAGATCAAATCTTTTTTTGAAAAATTACCTATTGGTAAAAAAAAAATACAATAGTTTACAAATAAATAATGTTTTGAGAAAAAATGAGAATACTTATTTATTTTAATGGGTGTATTGAGAAAAAAATTAAAAGCTCTAAATCAAATGACAAGTTTATCATTTTTGCACA
>BRYF01000015.1:8785000-8787500 GCA_030159135.1 Actinidia polygama | reverse complement strand
GATGGTCGGATGGCTGGTCATTGCTGGAGATGTTCTAAATCTAAGTACAATCTTGTCATTGATGTTGAAAAATTAATGCTAGCATTGCTAGAAGTAATTTTGATAATAGTTTCAAAAGTAAGAGAAGTCAATAATATTTCAAAAATTATAAGAGAGGTGATTTCATTTGTCAGAAATCTCGGGGAGGTTAGCGAAATTTACGTTATAATAAAATCAAGAGAACAAGGGTTAGATACAGCCACCTTTAAATCGTTTTTCTATTATTGGATGGTTGTGGACTGTTTGGCCAGCGGGAAAATTATTCTCCAAGTGTCTTTGACTTGTTCAAGATAGTGATCCAAATGGGAATAGATGTGGTAGCAATCCAACAGTGATATCGATGGGTATGTTTCACATGCTTTGGCAATGCCATGTGAGTCAATTTTGCTTCTGTTTTTGTTTTTTTAAATTCTAAAAGTAGAACCACTAATTCAAAAAGCAGCCCCATGAGAAGTTCATGCTATATGTAATTTTCCAACTCCAATTTGTGTTTGGTTGATGGGAATCGAGGCAGAAAATAGTTGTTCACTTTCTTACTTGTCGATTCGTTTAGGCTATATATATAGGGACGAATCCGGGGACATAAGTTTTGACACAATTTTAGACACTACATCATAGTATTTGAAATCAAGAGCTGAGATTACAATGGAGTAAATTTTTCTAAAGTGTTCCTGAAATTTATTAAAACTACGTCGTTTTAATAACTCTGAAATTTTACTCCATTGTAATCTCAGCCCTTGATAGAGCTGATTTCAAGGGCCATGATGGAATATCTAAAATTATGTCAAAACTTGTGTTCCCGGATCCGTCCTATATATATATATATAATTTTGAGTTGAACCAACATTTTTGTAAGAAATTATCAGCTTATGCTCCAAACAACCCCCAGTAATTTAATTTAATTTAATTTAATTTTAGATATTTATCAAGGGAATGAACAATTTAGATGAACCGAAAGGGATTGTTAGACTTCTGATTTGCAACACTAATAAACCATCAAAATGTTTACATTTCCCAAAACAAATACAATAATTTAATATTTACTAGCTGTAATTTATCGTACCGAAAAGAAGTATTAAAAGACCTTAATTTTCCCATTTTTTTAATTATTCAGTTAGTTGGAAACTTACGGAATTGAAATAATTACTGAAAAAAGAACCTTGTAGATAATAATTTTTTTCCTCAAAACTTATTTCTTAAAAAAGTGTAAGATTTTGCAGAATTCTTATTTTTCAACTGCTTCTCGCAGAGTTTTTCTATAAAATTATTTTTTCCAATGAACACACAGAAAATCAAATTTCTTTTTCCTTCACATTACATTAATTCATTTTTCATCCAAATAAATTTTCTAAAGAAATTAATGGCTTAAGCATAACTAAAACGTTAATTGAATTCTTAATAACATTTGGAGAACGCTGTCAACATGGGGATGTAGCTCAGATGGTAGAGCGCTCGCTTAGCATGCGAGAGGTACGGGGATCGATACCCCGCATCTCCATTTTTTATTTTGCATTAAAAAAATTTTCGTTATAATAAATGAATGGTTATTTTATTGGAGGCCAAATAATAATAAAAAAATTATATATTTTACATGTCTTCTATTGAATGAAGTTAACAGGTTGGTTAACGAGTCAATCAACAGGCTCATCCTCTAGCTCTGATCCTTGGTCAAGTCCTTCGCCGAGTTCCTCATGAGACTGAACGCCAGGCAGATCTTGAACGACGGTGATCCAAAATAAGGTCCTCTTGAAGGGCGTGAACCACGGGGCGAGAACACGTCGCGGTTGACCGCCTTGGATTTCTCCTCGTAGTACTCTTGGTAGTGAGAGATCACACGCGCGATCTAGTCCCTGAGGTCGTCTTCGCGTGACTCATGGCAATCTCGCTGCACCGAGAGAAGTTTCATCGAGGTAGTGTTCTTGGCGAACAAGCCAGGGCTCGAAGAATGACTCAAATGAAGAAGCATTGTTGTTGTTTGTGGTGAGCCCAAATGGCATAGTCAAGAAGAGTTAGAGAGAGAGAAAGCGATGAGAGAGAGAGAGTGAAAAAGCCTGTAAATGTTCTTCAGGCATAAGGTGAGTTTGGGATGAAATAGATTTTATGGAATAATTTGTCTTTAACAACTTTTTAGATTTTTTGCTCATTTTTTTTCCTTCTTTCTTGTTTCGTATTGATTAGAAGAATAAAAAAAATACACATTTTTTTTTTATAAAAAGAACACTAATTTGAATTTGGATAATTAGTCAAAAATTTCTCAGATTAGTTTCATTATATTATAAAAATAACTTAAAATATGATTAAACCTAAGATCCTTGGGGGTTCATTTTTTTTTCCGGAGAAATATATAAATGGCCTCAAACATCATACAAGAACCTTCCTTATCTTTAAATATCTTTTAAGTTATCTTTATATCAGAATTAAACTATTTTGAGAAAATTTTAACCAATTATTCCTTCGAATT
>BRYF01000015.1:8680000-8682500 GCA_030159135.1 Actinidia polygama | reverse complement strand
AAGCATGTACAAAAGATGGTGTCGAGTGAATGGGTTGTGGTTGTTGAAGCTGGAGATGCGTGGTTCTATACCCAGAAACTGAAATTGCCACAAGGATGTGGGTAAGTGAGGACTTGATACTATTAGGGTTAATTACGTTAATCACCCCTGCATTTTTATCTAAAATTGATTTTTTGAGGGAAAAATCTCACTTTGCACCCTCCACTTTCAATTTCAAAAGTCTTGCCCCTCACACTTTCGGTCAAGTCTTAACATCCCCCTTCCATACGGCGATAGAATAGTGGACGAAAAAGATGAATTAATTTTATTTTTACACCCTAAACTATTAATTCAATCTATGATGTCCTTAAAGTTCTCGATTTCAATTTATGAAGGCCAATTAATGGCTTTCATTAAAATCCTTGACGAAAAGAGTCATCGCGTGTAATGCACGCACAGCCATGGACAAAACTGACATTTCATATTATCCTCTCAAACCCAATCATACCCTAATACCCGAACACATAACCCCAAGCCCTACTCACAATTTCTTCTCTCTCCATCTCTCTTCTTCTGTAACTGTCATTGGTGTATGAGGACAAAGAACCCTTACATGGTGGGCAACTAGGGTGTTTGATGTGCTCTAGTAATTCAATTTTGCCGATTTGGATCACAACGACGGTAGGCAAGTAGTGGTTGTCAAGAGATGGAGGTGAGAGGTTGGTTGTCGTGGTGCCTAGGGTGGGATTGGCATTTTCAGGTTGGAACGGGGTTCAATGGTGGTGATTTTGGAGTTAACCATTTTGGCGACAGAGGTAGTAGGTGAAAGGTGATGCTTTTGGGGGTGGAGGTAAACGAAGGATTGTGGTGGTCATAGTGGTTATGTTGGGGGGTGTCCTAGGATAGTTGCGAGTCTACGGTGTGTAGCATGGGTGGAAGGGAGAGGGAAGAAGAGTGGGCTTGAGTTTGTGGATTTAAAAAGAGACAAAGAGAGAGAAGAAGAGGCATAGTGGATTTGGATTTAGAGAGAGAGAGTCTTGGAGGGTTGGTTGTGTGTGAGTTTGAGAGAGAGAATAATGGGTTTAGGTTTGGAGTTTGAGAGAGAGAATAATGGGTTTAGGTTAGATTTGGTTTTGGTGGATTTTAAATGAAAAATATATTTTGTTCATACAAATAAAATTGTTTGGTCATATGGAATGCATATGACTACTTTTTTTATTGTCATTTAAACAAACATCTTTAATTGGACTTCATAAACTGAAATTAATAATTTTAAAAATATTATAGACCAAATTAATAATTTAGGGATTAAATAAATAAAACTATAATATTTTAGAACGTAAAAATGAAATTAATTAATCTTTTTCATTGACCATTCTAATGTCGTATGGAGAGAGCGACATTGAAACTTGACCGAAAGTGTGAAGAGAAGACTTTTTCAAATTAGAAGTGGAGGGTGCAAGTCAGACTAAGTGCAAAATGCAGGGGTGCAAAGTGAGATTTACCCTTTTTATAGTGAATTTTTATTTTAAAAAATCAAAATTTTGTATTTTCGAATGCTCGATCAAGAGAATTGGTAAATTATAAGATTTTGATAAAACAATAAAGAAAGTTTAGTTAAGACGAAAAAACATACAAACTAAATTAAGCATCCAAATTAGGTCAGGATCAAAGTGGACTAATTTAGCTGGTCCAAACTAGGCTTAAACTCCTTTTTGACATTATTTGGAGCAAATAGTTAAAAGTGTAGGGGCCAAAGTACAGTGACCAAGATTTGTAAGGAAGTGTAGTAGTGCTAATAATGCTGGGGAAAAAAATTCACCAGTGACTCGCATCCAATTTCCGTCACCCTAGATTGATGGAAGGATGACATTGCAACTTGATTTAAAGTATAAATTGTCGACGGTTATAATTGAAAGCGTCGGGTTGCTAAATTTAATTAACAAAAAATGTTATTGTTGAAATTGATGTGAAGTTTATGATGTTACTCATAGCCAAATAAATTGAGTGTTGTTGCAGGTATGAAGTACAAATGCATTATGCATCAATAGGTTGGTCAGTAGGTGCAACTCTTGGATACGCACAGGCTGCACCCCATAGGAGAGTCATTGCTTGCATTGGTGATGGCAGCTTCCAGGTATATATATATATATATATATATATATATATATATATATCTTCAAGGCTTCAACTACATCACCAACTACACATTTTGGGATTTGGCTTCATGTTTTGCAATGCTACTTTCAATAACTTTTTCCTCAATTTTATTTATATTACTTCGTTTTAATCTCTTTTTATAAGTTATTTAATGCCTTTTTCAGTGCTCAAATTACCTAACAAATATTGAATGAAACGGTAATACCATTTTACGGAGTGTTAAATAATTTTGACCAAGACTCGCTGGAAATCCTTTACCTTCCATGAGAAAAGTACTTTGCCTTCCAAAAAAAAAAGGATCGGAACCCGGAGAAGTTCAATTTTGATAATTTTGTGCTTGTTTCGGGCATTCGAACCGTTT
>BRYF01000015.1:8672500-8675000 GCA_030159135.1 Actinidia polygama | reverse complement strand
CGCGCGCCGCCTTCTCCAGATCGGCGCCGCCGAGGTCTTCTCCGTCCCCGGTGACTTCAACCTCGACCTCCTTGACCAGCTATCCGCCGAGCCCGGGCTCGACCTCGTCGGCTGCTGCAACGAGCTCAACGCCGGCTATGCGGCAGACGGCTTCGCCCGCGCCCGCAGCGTTGGCGTCGGCGCGTGTGTCGCGACATTCACCGTCGGCGGACTCAGCGTCATCAACGCCGTCGCCGGGGCTTACGCGGAAAATATTCCGGTGATTTGTATTGTTGGGGGTCCGAATTCGAACGATTACGGGTCGAATAGAATAATCCACCATACTATTGGGGTGACCGACTTCAGCCAGGAGCTGCGCTGTTTTCAAACTGTTACTTGCTACCAGGTCAGAACTTAAGACTAGTTTCGTTAGGGTTGATTACGGTTCGGTATGGTCTAGGATTTAGGGTTAAACCGTAAATTGAATCGGATAATCAAATTGAACCGAAAGATAAACAGTGAATAACCAAATATGCGTTCAGAGTAAACACATATTAGTGAAACCAAAAGTAAATATTAGTTAATCGAACCAAATCGTGAATATTAGTAAATCAAACGAAACTGTAAATAACCGTTGGGTTACGATTTGGTTAAGATTTACAGTTTGAACTGAAAACTCGCAAATTAAACTGTGAGCTATTGGTTCGGTTGGAAAATAACTGAACCGAACTGGACAGTTTCATGGTTCAATCATTTTTTTTCCCACACCTAGTCATGTGTGTCTGTTTGTGCACATGTATGCTATTATGTATATTGTATGTATTTTGAAGGGGTTAGTTGAGTTTTTGCCAGTAAAAAATATAGAGCGCTCTCATGCATTTCTTATCTATTGTATTTTTAATAAAATCTTCAGTTTGCTGATAATAAAAAAAATGTATTGTGTGTATTTTGGTGGTAATCACATTTTACCAACCAAAAAATAATAGTCTGACTGTGGACATGGGATTTGGGTGACACATTATATAAAAATTACTTGGATAAGGTGATTGAATTTTACCATTTTTACAAGGGCAAATTTCACTTTGCTCCCTGTTGTATCCCCTCTCGTTTATTAATCACTGTATAATGTTTAGTGATATGTGGACTTATCTGCATTCAAATAACCGTTGATGGAAATATGAAATTGGCCTTAATACTCTCGTATTCTCTTTCAAATAAACCCAAATACTACCCGTCTCTTTCTTGGACGGGAAGAAAAGGGGTGCAGGAGGAGGCTTAGGAGAGAGAAATAGTAGTGTATTTGTAGAGTTTTTTTTTAAATGGCATATATTTGAAAAAAACATGACTTGCTCAATCCATTTGAGCGAGGGAGATATTTAGTTTGGATTAAAAAAAATAAGTTTATACACTTTAGTCCACAAACCACATGGGTTATGTGGTCATAAATAAATTTGGGATGTAATCCGCCCATGACTTATATCGCAGGGGTCACTGAAATTTTTCCTTTTTAGAATTAATTAAAATAAAGTGGTACATTGAATTAAATGGAGCCTATCCCATGGTTTAAAGCACTCTGCCGTGCCCAAATATATGATTTTTTTTTGTTGTTGGTTTATTTTTGACGAAATTGGAAAATAGATCAAAATGTTAGTTTCAAGAGCAAGTTTTAGTTAGTGTATTACCAGTGCATAAACAGTATATGCTCATATGTAGTATAATAGGGTCTATGGTTTGTGACTTCTATATATATTAAATTCCAACTGTGACATAATATTTATATATTTATATGTATGTTGTGTGTTGAGGTTGAAATTTAACTCTCTCTCAATTGTGGCTTGTGATATAATACCGGTTTTGATGTTAAATTAGGCAGTGGTGAATAACTTGGAGGATGCACATGAACTGATAGACACAGCCATAGCAACCGCATTAAAAGAAAGCAAACCTGTTTATATCAACATAAGCTGTAACTTGCCTGCGATTTCACATCCCACCTTCAGCCGTGAGCCAGTTCCATTTTCACTCTCTCCCATGTAAAGCTTTGGATTTTCATACGCACAAAGATATATACGTATATGTATATATTGAAGGGTCGAGCTTTTTTCCGGTCCACAACAATGGACTAGAAGGTGCAGTCTGAGCCTCTGGGCCCTCCATGTGGCGTCACTCTTGATAATTTACTTAAAACTTAAAGAACCACTAACCTAGTAGCTAGAGAGAGAGAGAGAGAGAGAGAGAGAGAGAGAGAGAGAGAGAAATACTTAACATTTAGACTCAAAAAATGAATGGATTGAATCATTAGACTTGGGTCCGCAGTGATTGCACCATCCAGTTTACTGTTATGAATTGGAGAGTGGCCGATCCCAGATATTTGTACATGAATGATAATTTGTTCAATTTGTATTGGTTGTGATTTTTGTGCTATACAGATTGAATAATCAGATGGCTTTGGAAGCAGCAGTGGAGTTAGCAGCCGAGTTCTTGAACAAGGCAGTTAGACCGGTGATGGTTGGCGGGCCCA
>BRYF01000015.1:8562500-8565000 GCA_030159135.1 Actinidia polygama | reverse complement strand
GTTGGTGACAATCAGTTCAACTAATTTGATCATTGTTTGATATTTTGACACTAAAAAATGAAGTGCTTCCTAATTTAGAAACTGATTAACGACAAAAGAAATCAATAGAATATGTATGTATATACACCACCTGCTGTTAGGTATGTTAGGTGGGTAGTAATATAAGTATTCAACTATGAGTTCATGAAGTTAAAAAAATAAATGTTATACTTACCAAAATAAATAAATGTTATGAACAAAGAGGCAATGCCAATTTTTTTTATTCTTTAATATTTAAACTTCACTTGAAAGGGATGTGTGTTTAATATTGAAATGAGATATATATATATACAAGAAGGTATCATTTCAAAATAAATAAATAAATTATGGATCTCACTTATGTGTGAAAGTATGCACTATATAAAATGCACTGTCTATATTTTTTCCAAAAAAAAATAATATACAAAAAAATTCATAATGTTACAGAGGTGTAGACCTATCATTTAAAAATAAAGAATTTTTAAAATATCATTTAATTACAATGACATCACTGTCACATCATTTTTATAATAATTTCGGTATGAAAATTTCAGTGGAATAGCATTTTCCTAATAAAATTGAATCCTATGGTATCAAACTATCAATTCTAACAGGGAATAATCAATCTTGATCTTGAAATCTTCTTTTGTAACTTCTGTTTATTGAGCAATTATGGAAATGCTAAACAAAATTCTCACATAATTGAAGCACCTAGCTAAAAAAATTTAATTTTTTTTATTTTTGGACTAAAATATAAAAAGTGAGATAAATAATTACCTTTTTTTGTTTGGAAATGCTAAAAAATAATCTAGTTTTTTAGCCATAAATAAGCAAAAATCACTAATTATTGTTGGGTTTTACTAAAAAAATTTAGGCGAAACCGCCTCGAAAAACGTGGCTAAAAAATCATATACCCAACCTGAAAAAAGACTAGGCTATATGGGCTAAAAAGAACTTTATTTTTTTAGTCAAAACACAGCTAAAATTTTTTGGCCAAACAAGGCCTAAAAGTGTAATCAAGCTCATTAATGACATTTGTTGATGTACCAGATACAACTACTATGAAAAAGCCACGAAAGCTAATAGGCATTAATGATGCAGATCTTCTTTCAATTATGTACTCGTTTAGTTTACAGATATTATTGTCTGTTTTTTTAATTTTTTTCATGGCATTAACAGCTTGTTGAGCTAAAGCCCTTTTGAAAGGAAAAAATGTTCAAGTTCATTAATTGCAATATCATCTGCTTTATCCAGACTACTCATTAATTACATAAGAAAATGTCTCATCTCATTTAAGAATTGTGTGCTTAATGCCATGCAAAAAAGGCTCATATCTTTTGAGAAATTCATCTCAATAAATCTGAACTATTCATTGTGAATTCTGTGGAATAATGCGAATGATAGAAAATCAAGTGTAGATACCGAAAGTGATTGGCTGGCGGATGCTGGTGGCACAAAGGTGCTTGTCGGATTTGCGCGATAGGAACAGTGAGAAAGATTGGCTGGAGCTGTTCTGAGACGATTCTCTGATTGTCAAGTTTGTGACCAAAAAAGAAGACAGAAAGAGAGAGCAAAAGAGAAAGTTATTGGCTTTGGTGTAGAAAGAGAGAGTATTGCGTGTAGACATAAATTGCGTACCCGTCTGAGAGAAAGACTTGACCTTTTATAGTGCAGTTCAGCACGTGTCTGGACGCGCCGACTGCCACATCAATGAGTGGCTGACCCAATCATACCCTTAAGGCATGATTGGGAGCTAACCTATCGCATTCTCGATGTTTGGACACAGGCATATTGGTGGCAAAGAAAACTCGTTGTGTACGTTACCCTCTGACCCTGACGTGCCCTGAGAATCATTGCCTGGTCAAGTCCGTCGACCGGGCTCTGGCGCGAAGTTGCCGACTAAACTTGCTATGAAGCGACAGTCCGGTGGTGACGCTCGCCCAAGCTCCGTCGAAAATGATGAATGATATTTTATCCTCCCATAAATTCTAAAAAACTTTTTTAGATCTAATTTTTAGGACCATATTAGTGCTGTATCTTTGTCAATTCAATATATATATATTGATTGCAGGTACCCTATGTGGTGTATGGATAATAATAGTGAACTATGTTTCATCTTTTATTCATTTTTTTAACTTTTTGGTATGACTTGAATAGATAATATTGGAAAAGTAAAAAAAAAAAATAACGAAAAAACATTAAAATTCAAATTAATCAAAAATTGGATGAGTTGGGATTTTCTTTAGGATTGATTTGGATTTCAGTACGAGTGAACTCCTTTATTATTTAGTTTAATTAATGCATTTCCAATTTTAACCCCGAAAAAAAAGAAAAAAAGAAATTACGAAGGTAAGGTGCATGGTGGTATATTTTCCACCTTTGCTTTGCTTTAAAGGTGGTCATGAGTTGAGCGTGAGGTAGCCTTAACCACAGCCAATCACTAGCCCACGTGAGTAAAGCGTGTGTGTGCAGCTATACTCTC
>BRYF01000015.1:8492500-8495000 GCA_030159135.1 Actinidia polygama | reverse complement strand
AATTTTTAAAAATATATTTTTAATTATTCCAAACGAGGCGGTTGACTATCCGTTGTTGTTGATAACGATGATTGTGTTTGTTTTTCGTGATTTTGTCTGGGAAAATTAGTGTTATTTTCCTGGAATCTCAGAGAGTGTGGACTTGGTTGACTCGTGTATGGTTCACAGCCACTTGGAGATTATTGTAATGTGAAATCGATGTGGAAAATTTTACAAAAATCTTTTACATATCCACTAATTTGCGGCGGGACAGCAACGTTTGTGCAAAAAGATTGAAATTTCAAATAAGTTGTCTCATATGAAAGTTATCCAACATGTTTGTTCTTGCGTATCAGTTGCAGTTTTTACTTTACTCTTGTTTTAAAAGCTGTGCGAGAGTATTTGTAATAATTTACCCTTTAAAAGTTAGAAAAAAAAATTAATTTTTGGATGATGCACATTTATATTTTTTAACTTTTACTTTAAAATAATTAATTTGAAGAAAAGTTTAATTACAACAAATACTTTTATCGTCATTGTCTCTGCAATATTTAATTTTGTGGACTTTCTTATGCTGATATTGATACTTATTCCGGCACTAGGTAGACTTCGACGACCAATTTAAATGTCGATCTAAAGAGTGCAAGGACGCCATTTAAGCCGTCGACAACATGCACTAATTTACAAAGGTGACCGATATTCTTGCGTACAAGCCGATCAATCGGCACATGATCCCTCATAAGGCCAAAAGAGCTCGGAAGGATCAAACTCCCTCCACTGCGCATCGAGGGTCATGCTCTACAACACGACACCTTCAGTTCCGAGAGTTCCAGAGTCGAGCTAAACGCGAACCTTCCCCAAGCTGAAGTCTGGAAAGAAGGCGTCACCTCAAGCTCGTCGAGCTGCGCCTCTATTGAGAGAAAGCAATTAGACGGCTTGTGGTGAACAGGCGAGGAATCGGGCGTCTCCCAATTTTGCTACGTATTCTATTTTAAAAAAATGAAATAAAACTGTTCACATGTCATCTATTTTTTTGTTATTTTTTCCAATTGAAAAGATGGTAGAGTTAAAAATTAAATAACTATTTAAAAAAATATATAATTTCTGAATTAAAAATTAGCTCAAATTTAATACAGCGGACGTAGATGATAATTTCTTTTGTGTGTGTGTGAGAGAGAGAGGTAACGTCATTAGTTGATCTGACTAGTTCCAAATTTCCAAACCTGACTTTGCATGAAAATTCCAAAAAACCACCAAGTCATGAAAACACCATCCATTAATCCCACTTTTATCTCATCCAAGGAAGGTGCAGTGAGTGGCCTTTGAAGGGCCTCTGGAACTCCCTGGAACTCTCTCTCTCTCTCTCTCTCTCTCTCTCTCTCACACACACACACACACACACACACGCATTATATATATATACCAATTCTTAATCTACAATATACATTCAAGAGTATTAATATTAATCATGGAGATAACAGTTATATCAGCTCAAGGCCTCAAGAACACCTCCTCATCCCTCTTCTCTCGAGGTCTCAAACCCTTTGTCACTCTCTCTCTACCACCACCTCCGTCCCAATCCAACGGTTATAAGCCCCACCATGTGTACAAAACAAGGGTGGATGATAGAGGTGGTGTGGACCCCACATGGGGAGACATGTTCCACATACCCATTGATCATGCCACTTTCTTATGCCAAAAACGTCCTTTCGTCATATATCTCCAATTATACAACAGCATCCTCACAAGTGGTCAAGCGCAACTTGGGTGGTGTCATATCCCAGCAACCGACGTTATTGACGGGTTTTTGCCGTCGCTAGGCTCTATCCGCCACCTGAGTTACCGGCTACGTGCGAGAGACGGTTCGAGGGGCCATGGGGTGGTCAATGTTGCAGTGAAGCTGGAGGGTTTGGTACTTCCTAAAATGTGCCCTCAAAGACCACCAAATTATTATCTGACACACTCGCCAGAGATGGGGTTCGGGGGTCAGACGGTTGTTGGAATTCCGGTAACAACGTTTCCAGATTCTCGTGTAAAATTTCATTGCAACAATACTCATATCACATCATCCGTAACTCGTGATATCACCAACCAAAAATAAATGTATGGATGAACCCAACTATTTGAATGTAACCCACCAAACTATTAATCAAACAAGTGTTATATTTTATATATTGTGTTTTATGTGTGATAATATTGGGATTCACTGACAAAGTATCGTCAATGATGTTATATGGCCGTTGCAATAATACGTGTGTGTGTGTGTGTGTGTGTGTGTGTGTGTGTGTGTGTGTGTGTGTGTTTAGTTATAAAGATGAAAAATCAAGAAAATGGACAAAGGGTATGGGCCAAGATATATGATTAATGAAAACCAACTGTTTGGACTTTGCAAATCATTTAGTTTTGGGCATTGCATGCAAATGTATTAAAAGAGATCAAATAATGTTACAACGAATATATTTAAGTATCGTATTTAAATTTATGCTTACTTATAAGTATGTGTTTGTAAGCCCCATCAAAG
>BRYF01000015.1:8467500-8470000 GCA_030159135.1 Actinidia polygama | reverse complement strand
CTTCCCAGTGTTGCTTTCCAGGATTAGTCATGAATCTGCTCACAGCTCCCACTGCATGAGCAATATCTGGTCTTGTGCAAACCATGGCGTACATGAGACTTCCAATGGCTGAGGCATATGGAACCTTAGCCATGAAGTTCCTTTCTTCCTCCGTCTTGGGTGTCTGTTCCTTGGATAGTCGAAAGTGACTAACCAAAGGTGTACTAACTGCCTTAGCATCACTCATGCTGAACCTTTTCAGAACACGCCCAATGTACTCCACCTGAGATAACTGCAAAGTACCATTTGGCTTGTCTCTGTTGATTCTCATCCCAAGAATCTGCTTTGCTGCGCCCAAGTCCTTCATGTCGAACTCACTCGATAATTGTTTCTTCAATTTTCTGATTTCGGCCATGTCGGATCCTGCCACTAACATGTCATCGACATAAAGTAGCAAAATAATGTAGCTGGACTCAAATCTTTTGAAGTAGCAGCAATGGTCAGCATTGCATCTGAAATAGTTGTTTGTCTGCATAAACCTGTCAAATTTTTTATACCACTGCCTTGGAGCCTGTTTCAATCCATACAAGCTCTTCTTCAATTTACACACGAGCTTCTCATTTCCATTCTCTGAGAAACCCTCCTGCTGCTGCATGTATATCTCTTCCTCAAGATCACCATGGAGGAAAGCAGCTTTTACATCTAACTGCTCAAGGTGCAAGTCTTCTGATTTAACAATGCTTAAAACTGACCGAATGGTAGTCAGTTTCACAACAGGTGAAAATATGTCGGTGTAGTCGATTCCTTCTTTCTGCTGGAAGCCTTTGGCTACAAGTCTTGCCTTGTACCTCTTGGTACTGTCATGTTCCTCCTTGACTCGATACACCCATTTGTTGTGTAAGGCTTTCTTTCCCACGGGTAACTCAGCTAGCTCCCATGTCTTGTTAGAGATAAGGGACTTCATCTCTTCTTTCATTGCAAACTCCCACTTGCTAGCATCCTCCACCTGACATGCTTCATCGTAGCATTCAGGTTCTCCAGCATCAGTGAGTAGTAAATAATTCATGTACTTTCTGTTTGGTACAAGAGGCCGTGAAGATCTCCTTAGTATAGGAGATGGAGATGGAGACTGTGGTGAATCAATCTGTTGTGTACTACTCTGGGGTGTCTGTTCCTCTAATTGAGAACTCTCATTGGCTTGTTGCACTATACTTTTATCTGGGATATCATCTGGATCAACGTACATGGGATCACCCAGTGTTACACCACTAGACTGTAGTGCATCTCTGTCTTTGTACATCACCCTCTCATTGAATATCACGTCTCGACTTCTGATCACCTTCTTGGTCTGGTCATTCCAGAATTTGTACCCAAATTCATCTCCACCATATCCGATGAAGGTGCATTTTAGTGACTTAGGATCAAGCTTTCCCCTAGCTTGGTCACTAATATGCACATATGATACACAACCAAAAACTTTCAAGTGTGAAAGTTTTACCTCTTTTTCGCTCCAAACCTCCTCTGGTATTCTGTGCTCTAGTGGAACTGATGGTCCTCGGTTGATCAAGTAGGCTGCTGTGTTGACTGCCTCTGCCCAGAACTGCTTAGGCAATCCTACATGTATCCGCATGCTTCTGGCTCTCTCAGTCAATGTTCGGTTCATTCGTTCTGCTACGCCATTCTGTTGCGGTGTCCCTTGCACAGTCCTCTCGAGTCTGATGCCATTTTCATAACAGAACTTCTTGAACCCGGTGTCATCATATTCACCACCATTGTCGGATCTCAACTTCTTGATTTTTAGGCCTGTCTCATTTTCCACCATGACTTTCCATTTCTTGAATACTTCGAACACTTCTGATTTGTATCTCAAGAAATAAACCCACACCTTCCTGGAATGGTCGTCAATGAAAGTCACAAAGTATGACTTCCCGCCAATGGATGAGACAGTAACTGGGCCCCAAACATCCGTGTGAACTAGCTCAAGCTTTTCTTGCTTAGGCGGTCTGCCACTCTTTATAAAGCTAACTCTCTTCTGCTTCCCAAAGATACAGCTTTCACATAAGTCAGTGTCAACTGACTGTAGGTCTGGTAGTTTCCCCTTGGAGTGCATGATCTTGAGCCCCTTGTCACTCATGTGACCAAGTCTCTGGTGCCATAGGTTTGGATCGTCCTTGCTGTCTGCAACTACAATTGACCCACAAGTGTTTGCTGTCATATAGAGTGTACCACTCTTCTGGCCACGAGCAACTGTCATTGCACCTCTGGAAACTTTCCAAGAATTGCCATTGAAGGTTGTGACATAACCTTCAGTTGCTAACTGACCTACTGAGATCAGATTTTTCCTTAAGTCAGGAATGTGTCTCACATCCCTTAGCTTCCATACAGATCCGTTCAGCTTGATCTGTACATCGCCCTTGCCAACCACGTCACAAGGCTGATCATCACCAAGGTATACCTTGCCAAGGTTGCCTGGAGAATAACTCATTAAGAGTTCTTTGTTGGAGGTCGCATGGAAGGAGGC
>BRYF01000015.1:8410000-8412500 GCA_030159135.1 Actinidia polygama | reverse complement strand
AATTGACGAAGAACCACTGGACTTCATCAAATCAAGCTTTCAACAAAATTTTACGCGAAGTTGACGAAAATAAAGGGAGTAAGAATTGGAGATGGCCATCGTGCATGTAGATTCACACATATGTATAAATAGCTGTTCGTAATGAGAACTTTGAAACTGGAAGTTTTTGAGTCACTGAAATTTGAAAAGATTTGATGAAGAACCATTGAACGAATTCACGTCAAACCAAGAGTCTCAAATTCTTATACAGATGAAAACAAAGAAAGTAAGATTGGAGATAACCTAAAAGCACATACGGAGTAACGGAGGTGTGTGTACACACACACACACACACATGAATTTATGTATGAACAAATAGCTGTTGATATTGATAACTTTGGGAATTGAAGAGTTTCGAGTTGCCGACATCTTCAGAAGAAGATTCGTGTTCTTCGTTCTCATCAAACTTGATTTTGCTTGAAGTGGCAATGGCCTTCTCCGACTTGTTCATTCCAATCGTGGATTAAAGTTTCTGAAATTGGAGAGAAATCGAGTAGCGAAACTTTAATTGATCTTGGTTTGGAAATTGGAACCCTTTTCTCTGTAGGTGTAACCAGAGGATTGGTGAAAACCCAGTGAGAGCTCGGAGAAAGGGCACAGAAATGCAGAAGAAAACAACCCGAAGACCCGTTTACCCATACTGCAATGGTGCTGGGTCTGGCCCCTACGGGTCTAATTTTTAACGTTTTTATTATTATGGTGCCAGGAGAAATGCTACAATCACCGCATTTGTTACCGAATATACCAAAATTATGTCGTTTTGGTTTTAAAAAAAAAAAAGTGGACCATCAGTGAACCGATTTTTTTAAAAATCCAAAACAACATCATTTTAGTGCGTTCGATAACTAATATAGTAACTATAGCATTGCTCTAAAATTGGGGCCTAGTTTTGCCTCTAGTGATTATTTTTAATTATTTAGTCAAAAAAATATAATTCATTTTACTGAGAGAATTTTAAAATTATAATTTTTTAATCTAATTTAAAAAAAAATATTTACAAAAAATAAAAAAAAATCATATATACTTGACAAATTAATTAAACTTTTTGATTTTTTTTAAAATTAAAACAAATCTTTTATATTTCTAGATTTTTTAGTAAATAATGAACTAACTTACCGACTTTGAGGATGTGGTGGGTCCGTAGCGAATGATAAAATGTTCCCCCCTCTTTTGATGGATATCTATATATTATAAAACTAGAATCAAGCTTTTTTAAATTTGAGAATTTAAACTCTACAATAAAAATTCTGCATTCATTTCGTATTTATATTGATAATTCAAATCAATCATCTTTTACTATCTGCATACATGATTATATAAAGTTTATTATATACTTAATTACATATATAATAATAATTTATTAGTTGTTAATGCTCCAATCATTGATAACTTAGAACATGTTTGATAACTTTTTAATTTTTAATTTTTTGTTTAATTTTTTTTTTTGGTATAAATATAAATAAAAAATTATTTGTGTTGTTACTTATAATTAAAAATAAGATAAAAATATTTTTATTATTTTTTAAAATAGTAAATACACCAAAACGTAGATTTTCACTTGTTTACAAAAACTATTTTCCTCTTCATCGCCATCACCACCGCCGGTGTAGACTCTACCACTCCGCCACTGCATTTTTATTTTTAAATAGTTTAAAAAAATAAATACCTACATATTTTTAATTTTTATTTTATAAAAAATTAAATAAAATTAAACAAATATAAAATAAAAAATGTATATAACAACGTTACGAAAATTTCCCTTGCCAATGAATTTTCACTTCTCATAAATCCCATCGGACAGGTCAAACTTCAAACTCTGTACCCAACCAATGACTGGCTCAACGGTCCTTTCGCGAACAAAATGCAAACCAAAAACCGCCCTTGAGTTTGTCATTTTATTTGTCTTACGGGATCTGTCCACGTACACATTGTATGGAATGTTGTAAATTATCAACTATTCCTTTGAAGCTTAATTTAGTTTTCAATGCACCCCTTAAGTATTGTTTTTTCTATTTAAACCCTAACTTCTATAACTGAGTCGATCGATGTAGTCCATTCCATGGGTAGAGATGGGAAAAACTATCATTTCATAACTTGTGCTTCTTAATGTGAACTAAAATTAAAAAAAAATAGTTTATGAAGAAACAGGAATAAAAATAGTAATAGTTTCAAGCAAAATTACAATCTTGTACGCTAAATTATTATTCTACTATACAATGGTAAATAGTTTTAAAGTATGATAAAGCACTTTAAAGTAGCAATCTAACCTCTTTTTAGTCTACATAGCTAAATCTATCCTGTATGGAGAGAACTAGTATTGCATGTGAACCCTCGAGGATCACCACTCCTAAGTTACAACTTTCGGATAACAGCATGAAGTCCCTTTCATCTGAATCAGTGTAAGATTATGATACCAAATGTTTACAATATCTTTTTTTGATAATGGCATGCCCGTTTCACA
>BRYF01000015.1:8362500-8372500 GCA_030159135.1 Actinidia polygama | reverse complement strand
AACAAAAAGGTATTTAATGATGGCGAAATAGTCTTCGATGTAAAAAAAAAAACTAAAAGGGAAAGTATTCCCAAATTGTTTTGGATTTATAAAATCAGCTCATTCTTTATATAAGATGAGAATTAGCTTGTTTAACTTTGACATTTTTTTAATATGACCTCAATTAAAATTATTAGGATTTTTAAATAAATTTAATTATTTGCGTTGTTTTTTTTAGAAACATTTGTGTAAGAGGATAAAATAGACGACTATAAGCTCGGGTCATACCAAGGCCATAGCCACCCCAAGCTAACCATCACAGAGCGAGGTTACCAAGCATTAACATTATCCAAACTAAAAGATCCACATCACAACCGAGCTGTCACTATACAGTAAGCTTGGTGGATCAATCGCGCTGAGGGTTGGTCAAGATACAACGGACGACAGCGATCCCGATGTATTCAAGGGACAAATGGTGACTTGCACGAAGTAGTTATCTCTGACAATCCCATACCTGCAACACGACATCTACGATACGGAGACATGCTACCAACTGAGACGTAGAGGCGTGGTTGGGGCAGCCACCTACCTACTGACACAGCAGTTGGCGCGTCAATGTAAGCGCCGAGCTACGCTTTATAAAGAGAACTCATGTTCACACAAAGGTACACACAACTTGCTATCTAAACGCAAACTTTCTCTCTCTACATTCTCCCGTCTTCTAACTTAATCGTCGGAGAACCATTTCCTGAAAAACAGCTCTGGTGGTCGAACTCACTATTTTTGTGCTGCAGTTAGGACACTGTTGGTTGACTGGTTGAAGCTACCCCATGTCGCCATAGAACCACCGTGAGTGTCTATCATCAATTTCCTTCCTCTCACCTCTCAAACACTATACCCCACAATTTGCTAATGCTAAAAACTTTAAAAATAAATAAATACTAATATGCGCTACTTTTTGACTAGAAAAAAAATTAAATATTAAGAGAATATATATATATATATATATATATATATATATATATATATATGTTTATATATTGCCCATAGTGCGGCTCTAAAGTAGGATGGTCAGCTAGGTTAGATCTTTTTCTACTCTACATTGATCCTTTTGTTTGTATATTAGCTTATATTTCATCATTTCAATGTAACTACTATGTGTGTGTTTTGTTGTTTTTTTAAACGACAATTAGCTCGTTTTGATGGTCAAAATTCAAAATGTCATCAAAGTATGGGAAAAAATAATTTTGGGTATAAATTTATTTAGGTGCCATCATATAATGTTTAGTTTAAATTGATTTAATTTCTTGCTCATATGAAAAGAAATAAATGAAATGATTATAAATTCTTGATCTAATAAAAAATTAAATTCGCGATTGGGGATTTGGTGGTGGTGGGAGTTCGGTTGAAGGGAAAGGGGTCTTATCTTCCAAAGTAAGTGTCTGACGTCGGAAGGTACATGACGGTCTCTGGGGAGCAGGAGTTAAGCTTAGTTAACATCTATTCGTCTCGGTGGAGGATCAGATCGGTTGTGGGCTCGATTGATTGCTGAGTTTGGACGTAAGGTTTAGTGCCTCTTACAGGTACATCTTTGTCACAAAAATTTATTTTTTTTGATTAATCAAAGAGTATCCAAGACATATTTTTGGACCCACCCAGATTAATCTCTGTGACTTGTGACAATTAGCCCTTTGCATCACATGATGTAAACACGGATATGCGACGCAGCAGTCAGAAATCAAAAACAAAATCTTCGAGCGTTAGCTCGCATCCCGAACTCTCGCATTTTGCCATTACACCATGTACCTGTGGGCGAGATGAAATTTCGAACTCATGGCCTAAATCCTGATAAGACCAAGCCTTTACAACTAGGCCAAGCCTTAACATTTTTGTCACGTGGTCACCTGCCATTTTTCATCCAAAACCCCAAAGTATTAGCAATGGATGTTTTGAAGTATAAAAATCCCAATTAAGGGGATTAAGCGTTTGAGTGTAAACAAGTGGGTCATAGTTCATGGACTTTATTGTATTTTTGCCCTCATAATATCTACCTTCTTTTCTAATCCCAAGCTGTCATTCAATTTTGACCGCATTAAAAAGTTTCCTAAATTCTTTGTTATAAATCACTATTTATCCGTTTTCATTGACCACCCTAAAATCAACAGTGAAATGGATGATTAAGGAGGCTAGAGGCACAAGCTTACCGGCAAAAATGAAGAAGATCAATCTTGCATGCATGATTTATCACATTTGGGTGGCCAGAAATAAGATAATTTTTGAAGGCAAGACAGATCATACAGAGGCAATTATTAGGCGCATCCAAATTCATGTTTACAGATGCATCTATATTTTGTTCCCAAATTTTAGGTCAGATGTTTTGTAATCTTTTTGAGCTAGAGTCGGGCTGCTATGCCTTGTCTCTTGATGTTAGAATTTTTCGATTTTGTATTAAATCGCTGAATTAGCCAAGACCTTTATTTTATCTGAGAATGCCCAGACTATACTGTACATTTACTTTTTAGTTATACAAACTTTATTTGCCAAGAAAAAAAAAAAAAAAGAAGGAAATGAATGGAGGGGCAAATATGGAAATTTTTAGACTGCAAATTACCATTATGATTCCCATTCATGGACGTCACGTCACCTGTCCAGTCCACGCGGGGTAATTTTTAGAAACTCCGGGGGGTCGAATTGGTTAGTTCGCCCTTTTTACAAGCGGAAGTGTCAGTTTCGTAATTTTTTTCAAGAGCGAGGGTTTTGTTGCCAAGCCTCTGACACATAAAAAACACTTAAACCTATGTATCGGCGCTGGTCTCTCTCTCTCTCTCTTCTTCCCGAGTCTTGTTTTTAGTTGAACGGCGCTATATACTTGGCCTCTCCGCATTCCATCTGTATACGTACTATGCCCTCGATTCTCTCACTATTTACCAATTTGCCCTTTTCTTTTTTATCTGATTAATGGGGCGCGAGAGTTCAGACTGGCCTGGACTTAATCAAAGTGCCTGAACAGTGACCCCTTCACTTCTCTCTCTCACTCTTCGGTCAGTGCTCTCACTCTGGAGTAAGACCGTCTAAAGACGAAGAAGAGGTTAGCTAAGAACTCGTAGATTGATCTTTACATATATGTATCATTCATTTTACGTGTTTTTTTATTACTTGTTAATGATATATATGATCATGTACAATTTTTTGATTTATTTTGATTTTTTTCCCTTTCTGATTTAGGTCTGATTTCTATGTTTGTTGATACGCATTCATATTTTGGTATCTTTGTATATAAAGAAAAAAATTTGTTTGCATGTGATGGTGAATTTGGGGGTTAATGTGAGAAGTGTGGTTGATTGATTTTTTGTGGTAATCTGATGAACTTAAAAGAAACAGATTGATTCTTTTTTGGATTTGAGGAGTGACATTGGCTCTAATTGCATACATAGGCTTTTGCATGTTGTGTTGATTCTGTGTTTTGAAGGGTTGAGAATTGATTCTTTGAGCAATGTGCATATTTATCATGTATCCAATCATGAGTTCAACTGATGGGTTAGTAATTGATGGTGTCTGTTATATGCTGTGGGGGTTGTGAGTGTGTTCGGATAGACCACGCTTGTCAATTGTGTTCGTTGTCTATTGTTTTGATCAATTAGGGAGGGAACACGTGTTGTTCATCATGGGATACATTGATTATCATTAATTTGCTTCATGTTTATTTTTAATAATTGGTCGACGGGTGACATTGCGTTCATTATTGTGATCAGCTCTGATTGAATGTTGTGTTGTTGGATGCACATCATTACTGCGCAGCATTTCTCTGTTACACGAGCTCATGTACAATCAGGAGTTCATTTAACGTAATTGTTCTGTTCCATATTTTAAGCATATATTTTCGACAATTTTTGTGAGGAGTCAGTAGTTATATTTATTTATTTTTGGATTTTTCATTGAAACTGGCATATGGATTAGTAATGTAAGATATGGTTTTTAATGATTGTATGGAAATAGTGAAGAGGAGGGATATGAAAAACTTATTGGTTGAATGAATTAGGATCCTAACCACCTTTCCATATGAATGCAACATTCTATAGCATTTATCTTATCCCTAACTTCTAATGAATGAATAAATTGTTTGTCGGGCTTTAATGGTCCCTCCTTGTTTTTTTTTTCTGCTTAAAGGATAGAATTATAATTCAGTTAAATGGTAGAAGTAGTGCCTAATAAAAAATAGTCTAAGAGACAACATACTAAGATGGTTTATTCATGTACAATGAAAACGAGGAGATGCAATGGTGAACAATAGTGATATGACAAATTCTAATGGAAATACTGAGGGGTGGGAAGACCTTAAGTGACAAGGCATATAGTAGTAAGAAAATATATAAATTTGTTAATTTCACTCCGACCATATAGCCCTTTAACAAAGTGGAATGATGAAAAAGGATTCTTGTAGCCAGTCAAATTGACTGGTTGATTGGGACACAATGCTTTGTGTGGTTTGGTTATCGATACATTGTTAATTTTCGTTTTACATCCCAGTTCCCTTGTTTAGTTGTTTTCTACGTATAGTTTTCATACTTTATCCTAAGTTTATTTTTAAATTTATTTACTAGGGTTTAATGCAGATAGACTGAAGTGCATTTTCTTGTTTTGCATGATAAGCTGCTGTTATAGTAACTTACACTCTACGTAGCGGTGAAATAACCATCCACTTCACTGCTAAAATGATGATATTACATAAGAGCAGCATAATTTACTGTTGCTACGCATAACACTTGGTCTTGGCTTAATTGAAGTTAGTATGCTGATGTGCTAAAGCTAAAATAGCTTCCCTTAGGAATAGGCAAAATAGTTAAATATAATCCAGAAGCGATTAATATAGCCTGATGTGGCTTTCTTTGACGCAGAATGACATTATTTTGTTTTAGTAATATATCTTTGGTGGGATCGAGATAATTTCCTCCTGCCAATCTCACGATGCCCTCGCGATGAACTTGCCGCTCCTCTATCCAATCTCGCGTTTCTTCCTTCATAGACTGGCGTACATGAGATTCCCATGTGGCCGATAAGGCTGTTGCACCGGTGGGCTGATACCAAGGTTTCTTAAAACGGTCAACCCAATATGTGTCCAGCCAGTGATCCTCATGCATAAGTGGTGCCCCTCAACTTTACTGATTTGGTTCATGGTAAATAGTAGTTGAAATCAAATGGACACTGCTATTATAGAGGACAGATTTTTATATCGTTCTGCAATCTGTATGAGCTGATCAAGCCAAGTTCCAACCAAACTCAGAAATTAACAAGTTTCAAAATATGTTCAAGCTGTGTTTCTTCACATAAGAACTAGCTGATCTTGAAGACTTGAATTAGCTTTCCAAGAGTCGAATATAAGTCGAGCTTGAGTAGCTTGATTCATTTTATAAGCCTATTTAAGCAGAAAAGACGTGAACTAGAAAGATTTGTGATGTCATTTGTCATACACGCAATTCCACTGATGTTTGACAGTTTCCGAACACGGACCGCCAATACTCACGTGCTTCACATGGTTTCTACAAACTCAAAGTGGATAATGTCAGTATGAAGATTTAGTCAAGTAAAAGCTTTATGATATTTCCAATCTGAGGTGCAATAGATGATTTCCTTTTTTAAATAACGGTACAAATTTATGTTTCAAATAGATTTTATCGGTGAGGCAGTTCCAAAAAGCAGAAAGCTTTTTTGGCGTCATCCTCTTTCATCATGAAGGAATTACCACTAAGCTATCCTTTGAGACGTGCGTAGAGATGATTGTTATTTCTAAGCTATCATTATGCTATAAGGACTTAAAGAAAAGAAAGGTTTAGCTGTTTAGGGGTTACGCACTACTTGGTATCACAAATCCTTATCAGAGATTGTCCACTAAAGAGACATCTGAAGAAGAAATTTGTTCCCCTAGATTTTTTTTTCATTTTGTTTACTTAGCAGCAACTTTTCAAAGTGCTTCTTGAGTATTTTGTTTTTAAACATCGGGGTATATTTTTTCAAACACTGCTTTTGAGGTGGCGTTGAAACTATATGTTTGTTGCTATGTTGGAAATGTGAGTATATTTCAATTTTAGCTTTGAGAATTGCTTTTTTCCGAAGGTTTTGATATGTTCTTTCCAACGTTCTCTATAATGCCTCACAGACAAATATTTCTCTCCTTTTGACAGGGAAGTGGGGGGAAAGTGGTCCAGTTCAAGTAGAGACTTGCCTTGAATTCTATTGTGCGATTCCCAAGAGACTCTGACATCTATATTTATAGGTTTCTTACCTTAACATTTCTTACATGTTTAGATGTTTAGTTATGCATATCTTTAACACTGACACCAAAATCACACTCTTCTTTTCTGTTAGTTTTAGGGGTTATGTCTACTACAGTTGTAAAGTTAACAAGAGGTGCATTTTTATTGGTTTCATGCTAGAATTTAGTACATAAAATAAAAAGAAAATTAAAAAAAAAATTCAGGGCAACACAACTCCTTTGTGCTGCCAATTAGTGTCTTTAGGAGCCAATTTTGAGCTACGATTTGACTGTTATATTTTGTTGTTTATAACCGGTGAAATTTCACTCTTCTTGCTGTGATACTAATGCTTCTGAGCTTCTTATGTAGGTTGATTGATTTGTTACTGAAAGTATTGGGTTTGAATGGAGACTGAATTGAGTTTAGAGCAGCAAGTGCCATCAGGGGTCCTGACTGGCATAAATATCAGTATCTTAAATGACACAGATGCTGTAAGTATCTGTTCAAAATTACATGTAACAATGCCTTAGTTGACTTGTATCTATGACATTCTATTTGGTTGACGGTCTTGCAAATTCTAGCTGCCATCGAAAATGTTGTGTAAGGTGTCTCGTGTTCATAGCCTATTCTTTTCTCAATCCGATCTGTACTTTTAAATTTCTAATTCCAAAATAGCTTCATAAACTTTATTTGTTTTAAACCCTTGTGCTTGTAGGGTATTTTTTTTTTATATTAATTTTTCAATACTATTGTAATGATGTCATTGGCAAAGGACTGGCTTTATAATCCGAATGAGCTATTTAAGATAATGCTTGTTATTATGTGTGCCATTCATGGACCATGTTAGAATTGTTAGTCCCACATTGCTTACTTAAGCCACCCAAGTGTAGTATATATAATATAGAGGCTACTCCAACTATTGCCAATTGGTTTTAGATTGGACCCCTCAATTCTCTCTAACATGGTATCAGAGCTAGGTATTGAGTGGCTCTCGTGTGGGTCAAGTTTCTGCCCAAGTCGTTTCTGTTGTTGTCATCTCCACGTGCATCCGGGTTGCACGTGTGGGGAGTGTTAGAAGTGTTAGGCTCACATTGCTTACTTAAGCCACCCAAGCTTAGTATATACAATCTAGATGCTACTCTACCTATTGCTAATTAGTTTTATGTTGGACCCCTCGATCCTCTCTAATAGACCAACCTGGTGTGCAGTGTGGTTGAAGGTCTCTTGGATACTGTAATTGGCTCGACCATTTTAAAACGCCTATTTCAACTGGTTGTGTCAACATTTGTTGTTTTCTGTTGATGTTCTATATAAAATACCAAGTGAGGTGACTAGTAATATTAGATTTAAGCTTTAGAACTCTTGAATATTTTTTGCCACATGCAAGAAATCTGGTATAATATGATATTACTGTATCAGGAGAAAGTATCGGTTTTATCAATCGAAACAGCAAGTGAAGTGACAGATCCAAAGTTGGGAGTGCCTAATCCAACCTCTCAGTGTGCCACCTGTGGCACCAAGGATGTAAAAAGTTGTGAAGGTGCGATGGATAACTTTATAATGATTTATTATTTGATGAATTTATGCTATAATCCAGTTACTTGAATATTAATTTTACAGGACACTTTGGGGTAATCAAATTCCCATTCACGATACTCCACCCATATTTTTTATCGGAAACTGCACAAATTTTGAATAAAATTTGCCCAGGATGTAAATCCATCAGGCGTGCTAAGCCCAAGGTGAGATTCTTCTTGTTCTAACGAGGAAGTTATAATTTCTTTATTTTAGTTTGCTGCATATTTGATGAGATATGCGTACTTTTGTTAGACCTATCAAGCATGTCATAACAATTGTGTTACATTTTTTATGTTTACATGTTGTTGCTCACTTCTGTTTGATCGAGGATTTTTGTGGGTACTCTACAATTGGAAATATTGAAGTGGATTGATATACGATTGGAACTAATGCTCAAATTGTTTAATGTGTCGTGTGCATGAACTTGGAGTGGATTGGTTTAAGATTGGAGTGGACTGATTTACGATTGGGATTAATGGTTAAATTGTTTAATGGGTCATGTGTATGAACTTGAAAGCACATTTTGGTGGGAACTTAATGTATACTTAATTTTGAAAGCAATAGGCCCATTGAAGTATGTAGTTTGAGAGAATCAGAGTTCCAATTTCATAACTTCAGCCTTGTAGGCCCGTTCATAAAGGTGGTCCGCTACCTAGAGCTGGTCTCTTTAGGGAGGGTGGAACCTTAACCACTCCTATGTGTTGGTGCCTTTTGGAAGGATCATATGAGTCAACAGTGGGACACATCGCACTTTGTCATAACTCATAAATCGGAACTCATACATCTGAATGGAGTGGTTCTATCCGTTGCGTCTTTCTATTCAATTCGTTGCGTCTTTCTTTGCCATTGTGATGCTTATATGTGGAGTAGTTCTTTTTGATTGTTTCAAGAGCAATGAACTCCGATTTTTTTTTGGAAGGTTTGGTGTTCGAGTTGTTCCATATCAAATGCATAGAATGTTATACATTCCATAATTAGATTATAGTGCTTACTTTTATCAATGCTTGATTGAGAAGATTTTCGTATCGACTCAAACTTTCAGCTACCTGATGGGTTCTAATTGTTGACGTGCTGATAAATTTCTTATCTTGATTTCTATGTGCCAGGTTGCTGGTTCAAAGCGCCAACCTCGGAACTGCAGATATTGTGATGTAAGATTATGTGGTTGTAGTCAAGTGTTTTGTTCGTATTGTACATTACTTTCGTACTCATATTTTCTAAACAGGGAGGTTTCAGAGACTACTATCCTCAAATGAATTTTAAAGTTTCCTCAAATGATGTGTTTGGAAAGACTGCTATTATAGTGGAAGTGAAGGAAAGGTTTTCAAAGAAGTCTCAAAGTAGAAGTTCTGGGGAGGATTTGGCATCTGATTATTGGGATATTATTCCAAAAGATGTACAACAAGAAGAAAGTTCTATGAAACCAAACAGAAGAATTTTATCGCACGCTCAGGTTGCATTTCAACAGATATATCAATCTTTGTATTCTTTTCTTTCTTTCAATTCTCTTTTTCCGTTGACTGTTCTTTCTTATTTGGTCTATCAATTACCCTGTTATTCTGGAAAATAGTTTCATTATTTGACTATGTTAATTGGGGTTTGTTCTCATTTCTTATAAGATGATATGATTGGCGAGCTCGTACGGATGATATTTTGTTCATCGTGAATTATTTTCCTGAAGATGTGCTCTTTATTTACACTATTAAAACAGTTATTATGTCCTGGCAGCATTTAAAAGGTGAAAAGATGTAGAAAACACTGAGTTTTTGTTGTATCTGCGGCTGTTATATTACTTTAGCTCAATGCTAGTAGTGAAGTAATTGTAATTTATGCTCTAAGCTATTAAAATTTTTCTCATTAACCGTCGAATTGAAGAGTTCTGTTTTCACTTTATTTAGTTGCTCATAGTGGAATTCCTTTGAAGATAATGGTGTGTTTACACTTTACAATGGTCAATCCTAGGGGCACTTCTGGTTGTATCATCTTCCTATCGGGATTCAGTTTTCCGACTTCATACTTCTTTAGGAAATCAAGGGCTTCTTGATCCAGTTTAGGATTTATTATGGGATGTGCTTCTTGTCCAGAGAGAACATCCTCCTCTCTCCAATCTCTTTGAAAAGATGTTTTTGATCTCTTATGAGTCTCTCTGTACATCTTTCTATCTTAAGTTTGATCTTTGTCTTAGTTAGCTC
>BRYF01000015.1:8267500-8272500 GCA_030159135.1 Actinidia polygama | reverse complement strand
TTCGAACGCTCTGTGTAGGCGTTCAAACGCCTTGCATTTTTCCGGGTTCGAAGGTGGGTTCCCTAGACCAAAGTATCAGAACTCCAAATCACTTCCACTCACTTCTAAACACTACCTAAGAGATCTAATGATGGAAAATGTTATGAAAAGACTATAAACAAGATTCAAGCACTCTAAAACACACAAACTATACAGGATTTGGGTTTCTTTCATGGAAATCCTAATCTCCTTCCACCTTCTTCCTCCTTCTTTCTGCTCCCTCCATTTCCATGGCCAACACAAACACACATGCTAGTAACGCAACTAAATGACATAAAACAAGATAAAACTCACCTTGATTGATGAAAACAAGATGGTTCCAACTCTCCCTTCTCCTCTCTCCTTCCCTCTTTTTTCTTTCTTTCTTTCCTTTCTCTCAACTCTCAAGAGGTCAAGTACCTCTATTCTCTCTCTTTCTCCCCCTCTATGGTAGCCACAATAGATACAAAGTTGTATCTATTGTGCTTGCATGACACACACATATCCACACATTCACACACATACTCTACACAAGCACCTCACTAATCACCTTCATTAGCATAATTAACCTCACTTGGGCTAATTAAACACATGGATTAGTATAATTAATCTGAATTAAACTAATTAAGCATGATTAACCTAATCTAATCATGGTAATTAATTAAGCTAATTAATAATGGATTAGTCGTGGATTAACATAATTTATCATATACTAATCACCCACTAATCCTACTTAAAAATATAAAAATCTCATCACACCTCACACACATTAAACTAAGGTGATTAATCACCTCAATTAGCCTAATCTCTACCTATGTATGCATGAAATTAAACTAATTATGCAATTTAGGGTTTAGGTTCTCACAACTCTTCCCGCCTTAAAGAATCTCGCCCCGAAATTCTCATAACTGGTAATAGAAATAGGTATGGATACTATCCCCACATAAACTCCTCACTTTCCCACGTAGTCTCTTCTACTGTTTGGCTTCTCTAAAGTACTTTTACTAATGATATCACCTTATTCCGAAGAACTTGCTCTCTTCAGTCTAGAATTTGAATTGGCTCCTTAATGTACCTTAAGTCATTTTCTAACTCAATTGGTTGTTGCACCAACACATGTGATGGATCCACTATATACTTTCTCAACATAGATACATGAAATACATTATGTATCTTAGACATTTTTTATGGTAAGTCCAACCTATAAGCTGTCGCACCAATGTAACTTGGACATTTCTCTCTATTATAGTATATGTCCCAATATACTTTGGATTTAACTTGCCTCTCCTCCCAAATCTCAATACACATTTCCATGGAGAAAATTTCAAGAACACCTAATCTCCCACAAATTTTAAAATTAAAATATAATTTTTTTTCTAAAACATTGAACCGGACGGTTCAATCCGGTTCAATGACTGGGTTACCAGTTCAACCGCGATTTTGACAGGGTTTGATCGGGTTTTGACGTGTGATCGGACCGTTTGTCCTATCGGTTGAACTGGCCGGTTCGGTTCGATTTTTAAAACCTTGGATAAGGCAACGATGGAATGTGTGGAGGGCAACGAGAGAGAGAGAGAGAGAGAGAGAGAGAGACTAAGGATTAGTTTGGGTTAGGTTTTTTGTTAGTGCTTAGTTAGTATTTTGATTTTTTTGTTTTTTTGTTTTTAGATAACTTTTTTTTACTATTAAAATTTTGTACTCTTAACTAGATTAATTTAAAATATAAATTTAAAAAAAAATTTAAAAAGATAGGTCATAAAATCCAAATATCTTTGTACTCTTTGTAAATCGGTCATCCATGGATGCTCGATAATCTGCCTCCATCAAACCATTACATGATATAGGTCACAAAATCCAAATATCTCGGCAGCAGCGCCGTGGCGAGAGATGGAGTGAAGTTAACGATTGAGGGAGGAGGAAAGGGCGTGGTGAAGGGTAAAGACGCGTCCTTGCCACACGTGTTTCGGAGGGTGGAGTCAGAGGGAGTATTCAGACCGCTTAGCACAGCTCCTTTCGGATTCTTTTTAACGAAAAAAGTTTAAAAATATATATTTTTTATTTAATTTGAAAAAGCTTATTAAAAATTAAAAATAATTAGATTTTAGATAGTGTCAAAAATAGTTTTTTCCGTTTTTGTGAAGTTTTTCTCAAATTAGATGGAAATTTTATATTTTTGGACCTTTCCCGTCAAAAAGAACTAAAAAAATATATAAATTTTTGATCCAACGGTGAAAAAATTTACTAAAATACGAAAGAAGCCATAACTAAAGCAACTAAAAAAAACTAACCCAAATTGAGCAAGTAATTTTTACAAACTTTATTTTGAGAGCTTTAGCTTAAATGCAAATCAAAAGGGGCTACATCCAAAATTTTTGTGATTTTTTTAAGTAATTTTTTTTTTGTTTTTAGTATTTTTTTAAATTAGATAATTTTTTTATATTATTAGAAAGATCAAAAAAATAGTTTTTAATCAAACGATAAAAAAGTACATTAAAAAATAAGCAACTCTAAACCGAAGCAGCTATATAAATTCAAAAGAAAAGCAACGCCAAGCATGGCCTTATATGCTATGTATGGGGGAGCTAATTACCTTTAACCCATTGTCGTTGCCATGAGTAAATCTTCAATGCAACGATCATAAAAGAGAACCTTAATGGGTAAATATAACTAGTATCACTTTGGAAAAGTTAACAATTATCATGTCAACATCGTGAGATTTATTACATAAACATGACAGTTTATAATTGAATTGTGTAATAAGACAAAATACACAACTACAAATTCTGGTCTTACTATGGCAAGCATCGTCGCCAAGCTGTCGCTATAAAGCAAGCTCAACAAAGTCCATGCCCTAGAGCTCGGTTGAGACATTACTTGACATTGCCGCTGTCCAAGTTAAGGAAAGCGTCATTGCCGAATTGTCGCTCTGTAGCAAGCTCGACAGGGTAACTGCGCCGAAGCTTAGCCAAGGGGTAACGGTCAATGGCAATCTCGAGACACGACAAGAGATAGAAGATAACTTAAATGGCGGAGTTTCCTCTGATAGCCCAATGCTTACCAACCAAGCCTCCAGAGGCATGACTGAGTCAACCGCCTATTCATTGACACAGTAGTTAGCGCGTTAAGGCACACGTCGAGTTGCAGTGTGTCCAGTGACGTAGTAATTGGCGCATCCAGACACGTGTCAAACTGTGCTATATAAGACTAACCTTTATTTTTTCTGAGGTATGAAAACTGAGTTACTCTAAGCTTATACTCTCTCTCTATACACTTTGAATCATCTGTCATCTAATTTGACTGTCGGATAACCGTTTCTCGAAAACAGTTATGGCTACTGAATTCACTTTTTTTGTGTCGTAGATAGGCCACCGCAACCCACAACTGTTTGCAGCCGTTTTCAACCGCCGCTGGTCTACCATCGCATGTGTCTATCCTCGATTTTCTTTTTTCCACTTCACAAACTCTACACCCCACAAATTGTGATACTATATGACAATAATGACATAATATAACCGTTGTAATGATTTTTTTTTTTTTTTGCAATCCCACGTCAACAATACGTAAAAGCTAGTGGCACTGTCCACATATAAAGGCCGTGCACGTTCTTCATTCAGAAATTGGGCCTACTTTCTTCCATTTTAAGTTGGTCCTCAATTTTTTGGGGGTTTTGCCGTTTTGGCATAAAATGATGGCCCTTGATTATCATTCCGCCTACGGCCGTACGGCGTTAAAAGCTTTTGTGCTTGTTGAAATTGCTTTGGGGCTTCATCTTCGTTGCGTACATTGATGCAGGATAAGGGTCGCATATGTATTTCAATAGGGAGCTTATTGTTCTCAGAGATATAATCACATATATGTTCATATCTTGGTAACGAAAGGCAAAAACCCGTGTCAAAAATCCTGACACGTAGCAAACAAGTTTTTAAATTGATATAGTTATTCGTGATACAATTACACATATGTCTCTAGACAAATCGACATTGATAACATAAGGCAAAAATATGTGTCAAAAATTCTGATATAGGACAAACTTGGTTTTAAATCGATATTGCTATTGGTAGTACACTATTGCTATCGATGATATAATAATATATATATCGATATCAGGACAATATAAGTAACAAAAGGTCAAAATCGTAACACTGGAAAAGAAACTTAACTTTTCTTGGCTAAACGCATTACTGAATATGTTTCTTAAGCATTTTATAAATTGCTTCTATATTCCATTGTTTAGTACCTCTTTTCTAGAATCCTCTTCAAGGGTAATTTTCACCAAAATAGTCCAATTGGTAACCAAAGTTAAGTTTTTGAACAGATTTTAGTACATAACTGATATGTGTCATCATTTGATGGTAATTTACAATAAGATTGGGTAAATTAAAATAGAATTTGGGCAATTTATAGTGATAATTGGGTGAGAATGGAAGAAAAATATTGACTTAATGTAACGCAAGTGTAAAAATTAATTCAAAAATTAATAGCCATTACTCATTGGATTGATTTAGCACGAAAACCAAAATGTAAGGTTAAAATTGAAGTATTTAAAAATACAAGGACCAAATTCATAAATAGGTAAAACTACAAGGATTATTATTACAATTTATCCTTTTTCTTATTTTGGCTTTTTGCAGTTGCTTTTTCAAATACGGTCCATTTTCCTCACCTAGAAGAATGGCACTTTTTGAATTACAACAATTGGTAATCATTTTGTCTATAATCAGGAGGAAAAAAAACAAGGGTATGTTTGGTTTATTTTTTAGAATCAGTTTGCATATATTATTTATTTATTTAGGAAAAAAATATGTTTTAGTATTTAAAGATAGTTTGGTTTGATATGAATCACGGTTCTAAAATAAAAAATCTGAACCAAATCGTGTAGATCAATTTTTTATTTTTTTGAATTAAAACCTGACCATTTAGTACCAAACCATGTAAACCGTAGAGCTCGGTCCAGTCTTATCATTTCCCTTTTTATTTTGAAA
>BRYF01000015.1:8197500-8200000 GCA_030159135.1 Actinidia polygama | reverse complement strand
TAGAATTCATAACAAAACCAATATAATTCATAACCCAACTAATAAACTTTATAAAAGTATTTGAATCCCACTTGGATCCCACTTTAGTTGGTGGACTCCACAGTAATTAATACTTTGAAGTGACTAATTCATTGCTTAGAACCAAACTTATTTATAACGATGATCATAATCATTCATAATCAAACCAAAATAATTCATAACCAAATCACAATATACATAAAGACGCCGGCGCATATTTCAATGTGGACCCCACTTCTAGATATAAATATAATTTAACTATAAATTCTCATAAAATTAATTTTTAATTCATAACATAACCATAAATTTTCATAAAACTTTTATCATTATATCCATAATAATTCATAACAGAACCATAAAAATTCATAAAATTTACCAAACTTAACAATAGAATTCATAACAAATCCATTCATATTCATAATAATTGCTACAAACATTCATAATCAAACAAATCGATTCATAACTAAACTAATACAACTCATACAAATAAGTTTGACCTGCTATTTAAGTCGTCATTATTATTTATTAATTTATTTAAAAGTTTAAATTAAAAAAATTTATCTAATTACTATTAAATGTGGTATGCACCATACAATCTAAATAAGAGGCGTGTATTGTAGTTTTTCCCCATCATAAATCATCATTTTTCTTACATTTTTTTCTTTTTTGGTTAACCAAAATACATTTATTAGATTATCAATACACAGACTATTCTTCAGTTTGACCTAAAGGATCCTCGCAAGGGACATAGCACCCACTAGCTAGAATGGAAGAGGTGGCTAGGGTAGTTCATGCCTCAAATCATACATAACTCGTGCTTTTATTATCAAGTTAGTGGGTGAGAATGACATTATGGTAGGACCGTAGGACCTCCAACCTTAGTGAAAAGTGAAAACAAACACATGGAGGGTGGAGGTGGAGGTGGAGGTGGAGGTGGAGGTGGAGGTGGAGGTTCCAAAAACTGAATAGATTTTAGATTCTACATTCTTGAAGAAAAAGAATAATTTTTGAATGTTTATCAAAACTTTTAAAAATCTTAAAACAGCTTTTAGGTGATTTTAGAAAGCTAAAAAAGAGGGTCGGAAGTTGATTCATCACAGCTGAGTTGGAGGTGTTTTGGGACGGATTCTAACGTCACTAAAATGCATAAAAGGCTAAAATGTATCTACTAATTAATCTCGTCTTAATTGAAAAATAAAATAAAAATTATATTTGTCTTTCTCAAAGAGATGTGTATATGCAACCTGTACAAATATTTTATTTTACAATAAAAACTAAAGAGTTAACTGTTCTAAAAATAATTATAAAAATAATTTCAGAATTTAACATTGGTAACAAATTAAACCATCCAACAATTCTGATCAGCTCATTAATTTGTAAGCTTCTATTTGACCTGATCAGTGACTCAGCCATTATTACAAAAAATTCTACATATCTAATGGTTCATACTCCTTTGTTAGCTGGTCTTACAAACAAATCATTTGAGTTGAGGGATTGTGGTTGTGATAGTGGTTGTGGTTTTAAGTGAGTTTGGTACTTAACAATTTCACCTAGTATTAAATTAGCAGACATATATTATGTTCAAATTTTATCGTTTACTTAATTAAAATATTTACACGTTTTTAAACTCTTTATAGAAGAGAACCTGATCATATGTGAAGGGACGTGTTGAGTATATTAATTATATGTAATAAAATTATTTATTTCTCTATCAATAAGCTCGAAGTTACTTCATGTATATTTGTTTGAGTTAGATCGTTGGAGAGTGTAGAGCTCCCATGATTTTGAATGAAAATACTAATCGAAACTCTTGTGGCGGTGATTAAAGTATAAAAAATAAAAGCGTCGATTGAAATTTGTAAATTCTACTTGTATTAAAAATATATATTTTTTAATATTTATTTTTCTTAATCACTGCTCATTAGACGTGGTAATCAGCACACCTGTTGCTTCAATTCAATTGGTTTTGGGCTCCTTTGTGCATTGAAAAAAAGTACAGATACAGTAAAAAGAAGGGTATGGTGCAGCTTTACTCACTTTTGCTCTTTTTTGTACAAAAGTTCTTTCTCTCTCTCCAATTTTCTAATCAAATTCAATCTCTTCAACTCTTTCAACTATTTGCAAGCACTCTCTAGTTTTACCAAAATTATGTTTCTTAATGTTACTGCTACATAATTTTTATTGATTTTTTAATACAAAATTATATTTAGTAAAACATTTCCTTCCATGCATTCTCTAGTTCTGACAAAATTATGTTTCATAATGTTACTGTCACATCATTTTTGTTGATTTTTCGATGCAAAATTATGTTTCGTAAAACATTTCCTTCCATGCGTTCTCTAGTTTTGACAAAATTATGTTTCGTACTGTTACTGCCATACCATTCTAATTGATTTTCCTATACAAAATTACGTTTCCAAAAACATTTTGCATAAAAAGTCTTGGACATACAATCACAAAACAAAAGCTATCTCTATGGAGT
>BRYF01000015.1:8155000-8157500 GCA_030159135.1 Actinidia polygama | reverse complement strand
TGTCGACGTTACAACAGATTAATTGCACCGTTTTTAACGGAAGCATGCATGCTTGAAGAATATAATTTTTTAATAATTCTTTTGTCGATTTTTTTTTTAAATTCGATATTTTTTTTATATATTTTTGGATTTTTATCTTTAAAAGTAACCGAAAAATTATAAAATTTTGATTAAATATTTAAATTTTTTTTATAAAATACAGAAAAAAATCAAAACAATTAAAAACTAAAAAAAATGATTTCCCAAAACAAGGCCTTACATTGAATGCCTAAAAGCTCAATAAATAATTAAACTAATAAAATAGAGGAATAAATGGAAGGGTCCAAAATAAGTTTGAACTTTATTGATTGACTCAGAGCTCACCGTTGGGTCGTACTTGCTCTTGAACTTGTCATTGGACTGAACGGGTTCAATCTACGAGGATTGACTCTGGAATGTTGGGCCCAAAGTTTGGGGCTCACAACAAGTAAAGTTGAGGACGGTCGTCTTGAAAGTTGACAGAAAGATGCAAATTTAGTAAGAAATCATCTCTAACTAGGAAAGATTTACTTCAGGAGTTCAGATCACGCTAGTAAAAATTGATGTGAAGTGGGACGTCGGACTAGGACTCTCTTGTTCTCTCCTTTTTTGTGTTATTACTCTCACAAAATCGAAGGATCTGCCAAAAAACTTTAAGGATCGTTATTGTAGTGTGAAAATAACCTAGAAAAAGGAAATCACGGATGTCTTACTCCAGTGAAATTTATCATCTCACAATACACATAATTACCCAAAAAGAGTAAACGAATAAACATCAAAATCCTAGTGCAGTTTCCTTCCCCGCGCAACGAGGGAGTTACTCTGTCCTATCTGTCCTTTGCTTTGCTAGAGGAGAGATACGGCAGCTTAGAGAGAGAAGGTACGAAGTACAAAGAGAAAAACAGAGTGCGAAGGTTCATAATTCTCCGGCGACCAAAACGACAAACTCCGAGTCAAATACAATAGTACCCACATCCATCATTATTTTTGTTATTTGGACAGCTGCTTCACAGATTATTCTTCCCACATCAAAATGGTTGAATAACGTGCGCGAATGAGGTTAATAATAGAGAGCAATTGGAAAGTACGTAGGAAACAACTAGACGAGATGAGAGACAAGGTTTGAACGTTCCCCTTGCTCCCCCTCCCGTTTCTCTCTATTTTCTCGATCTAAATTGCTGTGTTTTCCTCACTTGTTAGGCTATTATGCCTCTTTTATTTCACTATAACCGAGCATAACTATATTATATTATTTATCCCAATTTTTTGCTCGTAAAAAAATGGAATAAGGATTGATGTGGGGAAGCTCTAATCTTCCTCTCGGTGGTTAACAAAGAAAGAACATCATTAGTTCTACTGAACCGTGGACAACACTTCGATACTTAAGTTAAAAAAAAATTTAAAATAATTTAAAAGTCGAAAGAGCTTTGTACATGCGCAACCACAAGAAAAACCTTAGTTTCTCTTTTATACTTGTTGATTTGGCCATATTCTCCTTCGTTCTCTCCTTCACTCCCCACATTCCTTATGTTTGCTATCTGTTGTGCTCAAAACGAATAACTGATCACACACACACAAGACAACGTAGTTCGGCCAACAATGCCTACGTCCACAAAGAGAAATCACCAATTCACTAATCAACCGAATGGATTACAAAAGAGAAGACTCACCTCTCGACTCACCTTCTCTATCTGTCTTGCCTCTCAATCTCACCCTCACATAGCATTCCGCTCTCAGCCCACAACCCAACGTATATGCACACCGCATTAAAACACTAAATCTAAGCACTCAACTCTCCCTTTTTTATACCAAGGGAAAGAAGTGGTAGATTCCTAACAGACTACCTAATTGTTATCCTACTCTACTTAAGAAAATAAAAAAATAAACGCTTTCAAGAGTCCTACATAACTCGAGAGTTTCACCGTCACATGGACATTCCATGCGAATCCCAACTGGGCTTGGGCTTGGGCTTGAGCTTGGCTACTGATTTTGGACTCATCCAAGTGAACTTGAATTCATTCAGATGAGCTGGACTCAACACCCTCCTGTGCAACGAAAGTGCCCCCACGTTTCTATTTCCCCATGCGCAATGCGTTTGAGCTGACCCAGTCTTTACACGTTGGTGGAGGTTCTACGACTCGGATATCGGACCAAGCATGGCTCTCGGGTTCTTCTTTTAGCATGAACTCTTTCTGGGCTCTTGGGTAAGTCCTCAGGCTCGACCCTGCGATACCTCGGTCCAATCCCAAATTGAATCGGTTTGACCGTTGCAATTCGGATTAAAACCGTTTAATTATCCAAACACTTTGAGAGAATGAATTGAAAGTACCCTTACTAAAAAGGGAAAAAAGGAAATTTCTCTAAACCCACAATGCCACGTGGATAGCCTTCTTCCCTTGATTAAGAATAGATCACTCTTGTAGGCCCTGTTCAATAATTAGAAAAGAAAAGAAAATTGTTCAAATTTTTAGATCTCATTTTG
>BRYF01000015.1:8087500-8090000 GCA_030159135.1 Actinidia polygama | reverse complement strand
ATGAAAGTACAATGCCGCATTGATGATTTAGTTGTTATTATCTTAACGTAATTAATGAATTTTTAAGTATTGCTCATTACAGTTCCTCTTATAATAGTTGATCCTTGTGCAATAGTATACATGCAATTCTTATGTAGATGTGTTTCTGTATGTAATTAAGAGGTCAGATTTTGCTATTATGAAAAATTCTGCATACCATTATTCAAATACTTTAAGGTGCAACATATTTATCGAAATAATTTAGATTTCAGGCCCATGTTGAAAATCTCTCAAATAAAAAGAAAGGAAGGGAACGAAACATAGAGGGAGATATTTGTATTCAACCACTATAAAGTCTGAACTTGATGTAGGCCGGAACTTGTAAGCGTAAGATAGTCCCGAGATGCCACTTTTGGGGGATAGCATATGTCACACAACGCTACTAATCGCAGATGCCACACGACGCGACAAGCCACATGCTTGATTATAGGAGTCAGTCACTTTAAGCAAGAGAAACTTGCAAATAAATATTTTTTGGATTCTCAAAACATTTATTTCTCATTTCATTTAACTATCTATTTTTGGGCATTTGAAAGAGTGACTATTCAGAACTCATCTAGACATTTTCCAATAAACCTTTAAAATTCTTATACAAACCTTTTAAATACCTAGGCAACCTTTACAACTTATTAGATAGTAAAAACTATATCTTCTTGTAACTGATACCAATACTCGATTAAACACTTTTAACTAGAAATTAAAAGACATTTCCTTGAAACTAAGGACACTTCAGAATATTGATAAAAATGACCCACGTTGTCCACATGGCTGTCACATAAGTTGCCCACATAGCAGCCACGTCACCAAGGCTATGCTGCTTGGTCACCTTTGTGTGGGAATAGCGATCAGCGGGGTCCTTTTCTTCAGAACTAACCCAAACTTCTCTGAAAGATCAACCTCTTCACCCTCAGGCAAGTGTCAATCAAATGAATGCAACAGTGAAGCCAAGAAGTACATTATCATTTTCTCTGCTAAGGGAAGGCCAGCACAAACTCTTCTCCCGGATCCAAACGGAAGATATTGAAAATTGTTGCCATTGTAATCCCATTTGCTAGCTTCACCTAAAAACCTCTCGGGCTTGAACTCCAATGGACTATCCCAAACCTTGGGATCCCTCTGCATTGCCCATACGTTCAAAAGTACCCTTGTATCTTTTGGTATGGTGTATCCACCGACTATACAAGATTTATCCAGACGCTTTGGGAATAGAAAAGGGAGGGGAGGATGTAATCGGAATGTTTCTTTCACAACCGCGTCCAAGTAGTGTAATTTTGGCAGATGGCGCTCTTCGACCGTGTTGTTCGTTCCTATGACGTCTGATAATTCTTCTTGAACTTTTTTCATTACTTCGGGTTTATGCATAATCTCCGCCATCACCCACTCCACTATGGTTGCTGACGTGTCTGTTCCGCCCGTTACAATGTCCTGTTGCAAACATTTACAGTGATAACAAAACAAGAATTTCGTTATGATATGGATGGAATGATTCTTGTTATTTAACAAACTAAAAGGAGTCTTATTGTTGAAGTATAAATGAGAACCTACTTTAACAATACTTTCTTTTTGGATTGACAAAAAGTAATATTTCATTACAATAATAATATATTACAAGATAAAAAGGAAAGCTTGAATGGGCATTGGTCAAGGAGAAGGCGATAGCTTACTCCAAGAATGATGCTTCAAACATGCAACCCTAAAGAACTAGTTAGCAAGAGATGAACTAAATAAAAAGAAATCCTAAATATGCCCATACTTGGACATCCATATCATTAACTCATTACCCTCAATATCTACTTCTAGCACTTTGCAATCTCCAAAACACGTTCAGCTTCTTTCAACCAAAACGCATTCAGATTCTCCAAAACACTTCCAAAGTTAGAGCCTTTGTCCTTGATTCTCTACCTTTGCTTCTTCAGGTTTTTCCTGTTAAATGTAGAACCCATATCACGTAATAGCTCTTTTTCCTTAAATTCCCTCCCCTTCTCCAGTAATCTTGCCGTGCCATTTGACTGTGCACCCAACTCATTGCACCCAGATCCTTGCACACATTTGTACCCATCTTCCTCTATTTCCTCTCCATTTTCAATGACATGATTAACCCATTCCAAGATGGGTGAAATATGCTCCCAAGTCGGTGAACAACTTTTTACCCAGAACAGTCTTAGTCAACATGGAAACAAGTGGTGAGAGAGAGCCCAATTATGGTTTTCTTTTTCTTTGGGAGACTTGACATACTTCTATGTTTGGATCTTGGATTTGTGCAGGATTTTCAAAGAGAAAACAAAAGCAAAGGGAAAAAATTAGCTTCGCAAATACCTTTCCTTTCCTTTTCCCTCTACGAATTTATCCATAAATCCAAGATCCAAACAAAACCTTCCGGAATGTAAACAGAAAATCATGGCATAGGAAATCTTGACGATACCTTCAAAGTAAGCTGAAATCTGAAGTTAAGGGGCTGTTT
>BRYF01000015.1:8062500-8065000 GCA_030159135.1 Actinidia polygama | reverse complement strand
AACCCCTTAACCTGTTGGGTTTTTTTCTCAACCGGTTTGAACATGGAAAAAAACCATCATTGAAGGAACCAACTTCAATCGGTAGAATATTGTAGTCTACCGGTTAAACAAGTTGCAAATGCGCAAAGTCAACATAGAGAGCTGTTTTTTAAGGACAGTTTAGTCATTTCAATTACACAACTTGCAAGCCCTATATTTTAATGGAATCTCAACAATTTTGGGAGAGCTGAAAGCCCAACTCACTTTTGTTTTGGGAATTTTTTTCATCCTTAACAAGCCCTCTCTTTTTTACTTTACATATTTTTCTTTTTCAAATTTCTAGTTTAGATTAAATTAGGAGTTAGAGATTAGAGAGGAGGAAAAAAAGAACTTGTTTTAAATTTGAAGTTTGTAATTCTTGTTCTACTTTTGTTATAATTCAAATGTTTTTAAGTTTACTTAGATTTTAATTTTAATTATGCTATTGAATTCTCATTCCTCTTTCATTCTTGTTGTTAATTATTTTAGTTTAATGACTAGTAATTCATGTGTGTTTGAGTTTTTCTCACCATTGGAAGCTTCTCCAAGCCCTAGAATGGATTGATTTTTCTCTCCTTAAAATGGTTCAATTGCTTGTTTTAGATTGATTAATGGTAAATCTTGAGATCAAAATTTAAAGTTGTATACATCATTAATTATTTATCAACAAGAAATGTTTAGAGATCTTGCACTCTAGATGTTTAAAACCCGAACCCGTCCCGATTAGTAATCGGGTTATGATTTTTTTTTTCCATACCCGCCCCACCCCTGTTTATTGAGACCCCAAACCCGTCCCATTAGGGGCGGAGCCCGTCGGGTTCGGGTCAAATTGCCATCCCTAGATGATACAAAGTAGTATAAAATAGTTAATTCACATGTAATTTACATAAGCTTGAAATAAATAGCAGTAGGGAAAGCTTCTCTCATTGCTTCGTTGGTTCAATTTTAATCAAGGTAAACTTGTAGGGGTGGGTTTAAGTGATAGTCACCTAATCATCAAGGGTTTTATGAAGTTTATGGCAATTCTTATTCACGGGTCATCAATTCATGTGTTAGATCAATTTATATGGTGCCTTGTCACAGTTTTAAAAAAGTATCCGCTTGTGAACGGTATGAATGGTCCCTTAAATTAGTCAATTCGATTGTTCGAATACCAAGTTATAAAAAAAAATTGATTATGGTAATTTGAATGATATCATTCTCCTACAAATGCTCAGAGAATTAGCCAACATGAACAGAACTCAATTATTTTTCATACATCATATAGAATTTGTATCGCAAACGAATAAAAAAGACTGACAAAACAATCGACTAAGTAACAGATCGAAAGTAAAACTACTCGAATCAACATAACATTTGAGCCTCGAGGTGTGCAAAATCCGGCTTCATAATACAGAAATGACTGTTTTTTGAAAATTTAGAGAGCGTTGTCGCGTCTAACAGAGCATCATGAAAGCCCAAAACAAGATCATGCTGGGCATTCCGATCCACGAAAATCTGCCAGCTCCATTTCCGGGAGTCGCTGTAAAATTATCCGCAGTTGCAAGAGAATTGAATCATCAACATTTCTAAATCATTAGGATGTGTATGCATTCGATATAAAACTATACCAACTGTATATTTGCAAGTGTTAAAAAATATTTACAGAGAATTACATCAACATCTTAATCAATTACTATTTAAAAAAATTTGATGCTTGTGAAAATGGGTAAAAAATGTTTTTTTCCTTTTTTTTTGGTAAAATACGTCAATGGTTTCTAAATTACTCACTTTGTGTCACTTGGTCATTCATGTATAATTTTTTTTTTTAATTTCGTTCCTAATGTATCTAATTAGATTTTATGTACTCATTTGCTAATTATAGATGTTTCTTTTAAGTTTTTTTTATTACAAAAAAAGTCTTTTAAGTTTGTTTGCTCTCTGAGATTGGTCGTAGATCCGACTCAATAAAATTTCTTCATAGCTAGAAGTTCTAGGAAGAACCCCTTTGTAGATGCTCGAGTCGGATCTAAAGCTGGTATCAAAGACTAAAAAACTTCAAGAGATTTTTTATAGTAAAAAACTTAGAAAAAAACATATGTAATTAGTAAGAAATTATATAAAACTCAATTATAGACATTATGAATGAAATTGAGAAAATTAGTACACGAGCACAAGAAAAAGTAATGCAAAGAGGAAGAATTCCTGACATAATTATGAAGATAGGTTGGTACCTGGAGGAGGCTCTGTCGAGGGTGAAGTCGGAGCTGAAGCTGCAGAAGAAAATGAAATTAAAGAAAATAATTATTAGTCCTTGTACCCACATGCTTCAAACAGAAGAAAACAGATTTTATTAAATTATATTCTTAAAAAAAATTATGCATTAAAGTTTAAAACACTGCTATGACAATGAGCTTTTTACAAATAATTATTTGGATAATTATTTTTTTTTAAATTAAAAAGTCCAAATTATGATGCATCATTTCGATAAAAAAAATCGTAT
>BRYF01000015.1:8055000-8057500 GCA_030159135.1 Actinidia polygama | reverse complement strand
AGATCCATAATTAAGAATCTTATTTTCTAAAGTCGTAAGTTTAAATTCCCTTGACAGTAATTTTTAGAACCAATCCATACGAGGGGCCCTATCTCGATTTTAATTGGGCCTCCGCTAATGGATGATAGACTTGGTCTCCTCGAATTAGTTGGATCTTCGGATCGGATATCGAATTATAAAAAAATAATAATAATAATGGATGTGAAGTGTGAACATGACCTGGGACCAAGACTTTGTAGACAAAGTGAAAACTTGGTTTTGTTTCCATTTTCATATTTGTTATGCCAAAAGATAATATAGGGAAAAAGTTATGGTGCATATTAATCAATTTGTATATATGATACATATAAGTTATATATTTTTATGATAAAAACAATGTATTATTTTGGCTAGTTATGAATTATTGTAACTAATTACGAAAGTGTATTATTAGTTACAAATTATTGTGGTTATTTACAAAAATGTATAATTATTATAATTAGATACGACAGTATGTGATATTAGTTATGAATTATTGTAGTTCATTAGTCAGGAAAGTATATGTTGTTAGTTATGAATTACTGTGAATAGTTACGAATTCTTTTGGCTAATTACGAAAATTAATGTTGTTAACCTAGTTACGAAAATGTATGATGTTTGTTACGATTTTTTTCGACTAGCTATCATAAAAATATATGACTTGGATGTATAATACGAACAAATTGTACCATTGGCTTCTCTCAAATTATAGACCTCGTTAGTGAACAAATCTACAGCTATAATTTTCCTCATCTTTCTAACTTGAAATTCAATGACAGGTTTGGATTTATTTATGATGTGATTCCAATTGATAATGTAGTTGATGGAAGAGCGGTCTTCCTACGCATAGACTTGATGTTGGTTCACATTAATTGATTCGTTTGGCCTTTTGAGATTTTTTAACGGTTTTGGTTGGTTTTCAAAAATTTTTATCTTTCGTAAACTTTTTTAATCATTCGATCAAAATCTTATAATTTTTTCTGTTTCTCTTGATGATAAGAGTCTGAAAATGTAAAAATTCTAATCTAATTTTAAAAATAATTCACTAAAGTCAAAAAAATATTTTTTACTTTACAAATTAGTTAAATTTTTCTGTCTTTAGTAACTTTTTTTTCTTTTAAATTTGAACATAATTTTTACATTTGCAGATTTCTCTGATTAAGAGGAATAAAGAAAATATAAAATTTTGATCAAATGATGAAAAATAAAAAAAAATTAGATTTTTTAACGGTCGAATTTGATATTTTGTGAAGAAAATAAAAGAGAGTAGATTTTTTACCATTGGAAAACAACTGACTTTACCATCCGTCATATGAATATGATCTAATATCACCCTTTATTTTCACTGAAGTCGGGCTTGGTCCAATGCGGGTGGCCCAGCAAGGCTAATTGTACTGGATATTTTGGGCTTTTGCATTTACCTGTTAGGTGGCAACGGCCTTCTAACAGACTGTATTGGGCAGGCCCATTACGAGACCTGCATTCGGTGTATTCAAACGGATAAACGGGATGATTCTAGTCCCACCCCCTTCTTTTCTCAGTACCCCCATATTGATTTTTTATTCTTTTTTTAATAATTGTATTACTATATGACATTATCCTTTCATCCCCTTCTTGACTTCTTCCCACCTCTCTCTCTCTCTCACAGAGGGAAAGGTGGAGTTGAGGTCCTCGATGAGGGTTCTGGAGACGGCAGGGAAGGCGCAGATAATGGGGGTGGTGACGGCGACCGCGACGCAGGGTAAGGGGTGGCAGAGGTGTTGGGGGAAAAGTAGAGACAAGTGGTGGCTGGAGTTGGACTAAGGTTAGGGTTTGGAGTGTGTGCGAGGGAGGGTGACAGGGCCGTGGCATTAGGTGTTGGTGAAAAGTCGGGAGACAGAAATTATTCCTTAAACGTCCTTAAATGAACAAATGAACTTAAATGGGTTTAGGATGGTTTTTACTTCCTTAAGTTCGTCACAAATAAACCATTTCCAAGTCATCGAGAGAGATCTGGTTTTAGGAAGACAATATCTAAGCTTGGAACAGACAATGGCCAGCTACGATCAGAAACATTATAGAAGGATATCATGGTGGTAACTGTTGATTATCCAAAACATATATTAATATTTGCCTCTTAACGCAAGAAACATTTTATATAGATGACTTATTTGAATTGGAGAAGATTTTAAGAACACCTTGGACCTTACATATGTGTAATAATTGATACCTTCTTCTCCAGCTGGTTGAGTGATTCACACATTTTATTGCTATTTATCCATTAAATTCTCTCACATTTTTGCATTCTTGCGCATATATTTTGTACGGTTTAATCGTTGTTTTGTGCGAGTATGGTTAAAATGTTTTGCAGATCAAAAAGAGTGAGAGACGATTAGAAGAGGCGAGTAGGCGAGACAGAGATAATCAGAAATGAGAGTGCTAAGGATTTTCAAGGTTCAACTGATAGATTCAACCGGTTGAGAACTAACAGAAGACCGAGAAG
>BRYF01000015.1:7940000-7942500 GCA_030159135.1 Actinidia polygama | reverse complement strand
GGCGAGAGCGAGTGAGCTCTGAAAAATAATTTCCATAATGAAAAAAGCGAAAACATTTTTCGGGTCTTAAAGTATGTGTTTTTCGTTAACCAGAAAATAGATTATGTTGACTTTTTAGTTTCTATGCTATCAAATACCAAATGACAAAAAATATAAAAAATACTTTTCAGAAAATATTTTCCGTCGAAACAAACGGAAAGTAAGTCATATTTATAGTGTAAAGCACAAAAAAATTCTTTTTCTATGTATGCATTATTAGGATAAAAATTCTTTATCACGCAATGATAAAGACTTGTGTTGGAGATCGACGCTATAATAAGTTCTTATCGTCTATATTCACTGCACTTTTAGCAAACACTTGGACATTTCAAGCTACTCTGTTAGTTCAATGTTTATTTTGATGGTATTTAATGGCATTAATTTTGCATCATGAATAGGCTTAATATTAATATATTAACATGATGCTATCTAACACAAAATATAGATATGTATTATACTCTTAATAACATTGTTTATCCTAATAATGCATACATACTAGATGCATTTGATGATATATCATGATTCATGAATTGCATGCTTTACTTGGTATTACATATGTATTTATTCATTGAATACATCATGTGAGAACTAGTCTATGTGTTTGATATTGTGTGTATTATCTAGACATTGGTTCTTGCACCGTACAAGTTCTCACATGACAAATATTGTATTCCTTAGAGAATTTGTACACATTTTTATAAAAATTATTTTATACACATATGGTTTATTACCATGAAAATATGTTTTCATCATATTTAAGTCAATGTGCTAATCTTGCATAATATGGTTTAGTAACTTGAATTCATGGTTCTCAAATTTTAGCTATGTTTGTTACACTTGTCTACATCTTATTTGCTAAACTTAGAACATATTGCTTGAACATGTCTATATACTATATCATATGCATTCTTGATTTAAACTTGTCTTTAGCATTGCACAAGTTCTCTATCATGCTCAATGGTATATGTATTAGAGAACTTGATTGCACTTCATGAAATCTATTTTTTTCACACTCATGTGTTTTATTCTCTTAAAAATAGAACTTCATATATTCAAGTCAATATGCCACAAGTTCGATCATGCATAAAACTTATTTTGACCTCTCACAAGTTCAATGTTTAAGGAATAGCTTCAAGGAAAATTCGCAAGAAAACAGAGACGACTTCAAATGAAATTATCTAAGACTTCAAAAATTCAAATACAGAAAAATTTGAGTCTATTATCAAACCCTAGAAGTTAGCTTTACAATGAAACTAATTTCAAGACCAAACTCAAAGTATTGAAAAAGTTATGACCAAAAGAGTGATGCTCTGTCAAGCTGAATTTTTGCAAAATTTGCAGATAAGTTAGGTCAACTTTAAATGAGAATATCTCAGGATTCACAAGTCTAAATGAAGAAATTCTTGAACCTAAATTGTAGCCCTGGAAGTCTAGTTTTCAACGCAATAAACGGTGTGCAAAATTTCATGTAACAAAGAAGTTACAACCATTTTACTGAAGCCTAATTTGTCAGACAAACTGCAACCGAACTTTACCAAACCAAACTTTGGTCGAATCGAAGTTGACAAGATTTGCGACCGAAGTTTTCAAAAACAGAACAGTTCACTTGGCCACTGGAAGTCCAGTTCAAATTCAACCAAATTCAATTTCCGAAAACAGAGAAGTTCAACTTCGATTCGACCGAAGTTGAGGTTTTTACGACCGAAGTTTTCGGGAACAGATCTGGATGCTCCAATTCAAATTCTAATGGCCCAGATTGATCTCCAATGGTTCTATTACTTTTTCAACGAGCAGATTTAATAAAATTTGTATAAATACAATCCTTGGAATTGTGGAAAGACTATAGAAGTGCTCTAAGTTAATTTTATTCTTCCATTCTATTTTCTAGCACTTCAATACTCTCTCTAATCTATATTTGCATTAATATCAAGAGAGAAAATACCCTAGTATTCTTAATTTGTATTTATTCATACACCTAGGGATATTAGTGAGCTTCAAGCTACTTCAAATCATTGTAATCTTTGAATAGAACACCTTTAAGTAATTGTGTGATTCCAATAGTGGAAGACTCATGAAAACTAGAAGAGTTCTAGTGGTGGCATTCCAAGAGAGGTGTTCTCTTGAAGATTAGAGGTCTCTCTAGTGTTTGTAAATATTTTTTAAGCACTCGTAAGCTTAAAGAGATAGTGGAATCTCAATGAGAACTTGGAGAGTGGACGTAGGCAAGAATTGGTCAAACCACTATAAATCGTTGTTTGTACTCTTTATCTCTTAACTCCTTTAAACTTCCGCATTACATTATACACTTGTTCATATTCTATGATATTGTCATATTTATTATTGCAAGTATTCAATTAAGAAGTAATTGATTTGGATAATTTAATTGTGATAATTTTATTTAGGTAATTTAGTTGCAAAATAATTCACCCCCTCTCGGTTTGCCATATGAACTAACATACTC
>BRYF01000015.1:7930000-7935000 GCA_030159135.1 Actinidia polygama | reverse complement strand
AAGTATTTGTAATGTGAAAGTAAAAAAATTATAAAAATTTAATTATTTTTTTATAATAAATAATTATGAAAGTTTATTTCAAAAAAAATTTAATAGGTAAGAGAGAAAAGAGATGGTGTGTGAGAGAGAGAGAGAGAAAAAAAAGGGGCTGGGTGGGGGCAATTTCGACCAAAGAGGAATCAAACAAGTCCCATCCCCTGACACGGGGCGTGGGAAAAACAATTTGCCGTTAATATAATGCACATCACATCAGATTTTCAAGGTCAAAGTGCAATAAATTAGGCCTTGAGAGTGGGGCAAACAATATCTTTTTCTCCACTTTGAGATAAATTTTACTTAAATTAAATTAATTTTTTGTTTAGCAGATTTTTATCTTTTAGTCAATTCTTTTGAGTACGTCTTTAGTAAACGAATCAGAAAAGTAAAAAAAATAATAAAAAAAATAAAAAAGATATTAAAATTCAAATTAATTTAAATAATTTTTTTAAAACACTATTAGTATTAAGTGAATTAGTCATACTTAAGGTCGACTATGTCAAAAAAGTTAAGTTAATTAGTTATATTATCATTTGAAAATTATTACTCTTTGGCCACCAAAAGTGTGGGCGGCCACTGATTATAACTTTATATTAGGAGGGTAACAAAAATCGAGAAAACCAAATTGATAGAAAAAACGATCAAAAAATTCGGTTTGGTTCGTTTTTAGCTGCTAGTCAAGAGATTTTGGTTTCGAAAATCTAAAAATCAAAAATTTTTCAGTTCGGTTTGGTTTTGTGATGTGCTAAACCGATACAAATCGAACCAAATCAACCAGAAAAAATGATCAAAAATTTGATTTGATTCGTTTTTAGCTGCTAGTCAAGAGGTTTTGGTTTCTAAAATCTAAAAATCGAAAATTTTCAGTTCGATTTGGTTTTTTTGATGTGCTAAACCGATATAAACCGAACCGAATTAACTATCTATTTACTACTAGATCTAATATTGATCGTCCATATATATCACAGTATCACTCCTTGGGTTGGTTGGATGTTGATATTGTTTTCTGATTTTTTTTTTCTTTTCACGAATATTGGATTTCTTATAATCTTGTTAGTAATTGTTAAAGTTCTAATGGAATTTATAAAATTATTAAGTTTTTGATTTTGAACTTGTTAATTATTACATTTATGATTTATAATTTGATGATTAAGTGTATGTTTTTATGAATGCCAAAAATAGCCAAAAAAACCCCAAAAAACTAAAAAATCGAACCAAATTCCCTCTAAATGAATGGTTCGATTTTTCTACTAGAAGTATAAGTTTCAATTTCACAACTCTTCAAACCAAAATTTTCGGTTAACACTCATAATTTTTTTCAAAATTGAACCGACCGAACCGATTATATCCCTACTTCTTTTTACTTATTTCCATGCAATTATATGAATATTTACTTATTTTTTACGTATAATAATACACTTTTTATCTATTAATTACCGCCTATAAGTTAACAATTAGCGTTATACGTATTTTAATGTACCTTAAGAAGGGCTCTTAGGGCACTTGTTATAATTATCTTGAGATTCTCGTGAGGATCCCACTTTTCGTGCTGGCAGCACGGGTTGAAAATGAAAAAGTGATTTTTTTTATAAAAAAAAAAGAGTAGTGAGATGGGGGAAAGAAAAACATAACTTAATTTCTCTATTTAATTTTGGAAAAAATAATTTATCACTATTAATTTTAAAAAAAAATAGGAAAAAAAATAATAGGTTAACTTGAATTTACAAAGTAAAAAGTGAAAAAGAAAAGAATGAAGAAATACCTTTTTTTATCCTACATATTTTACTTTTACTCTCAAATTAAAAACCAAACATGGGGACTAAAGGTTATTATCTTTTTCTCCCTATTTTTTTATTCTTGCCTTTTTTTTCCCCAAAAATATAAATATTTTTTTTATAACCAGGTGTTAAGGTCAATTTACGTATACCTCGACTAATCCCGGAGTTATAAAGTTCACAACTTGGCAAACCTCCCGTGCCCTTAAGGCTTCAAAAGCTTGGCTTTTGTGGAATTCGCTCTTGCAACTTTGAAGAAACAAATACCTAAGAGTGGTGATCATATGGGAGCGCGCCCGTGATAATACCACGAGAGCGCCCCCGTGGCCTCATCACAGCCACACATTTTGTGGCTGAGTTGTTTCAAAAATAAATAAAGCATAATTTGAGAAAAATTATGTGGATGTGGTGAGGCGACGGGGGCGCTCCCGTGATATTACCACGGGCGCACTCCCATGTGATCACCACTCAATACCTAATTAAGTTGTTCTTTCTTTTCACTCCACCAAACATTCATATTTTAAATTTTATTGCATAGATTCATTTGGGTATGGCCGCATATATAACACAAACTTTAAATCTGTACTAGACGACTTGCTTTTCGAGTAAAATTCTAGATAAAAATTATAAATATATATATAGCATTAATGTGAGAAAAAAAAACATAATATGTATTTCCATTGCATTAGCTGTATAGGCAATAGGCATTACGAATAAAGAAATTGTCAAAACCATTGGCAAGTAGAAATTGTCAAACAATTTAGCTCTAAAAGTCTTATATTGTCAATGGTGAGTGGTAACAATATATTAATAATGCTTTTTTTCTTCTTTGTTTTGTGTATGTTTTCAAGATTCTTTCGTTTCATTTTTATTTTTTTTATTAGTAAGCAAGATTCTTTCTCAACTCTTGTAGATTCTCCATGAATTTGAGAATCACATTGGAGCCATCACCCTCAGCAAAATGAAATGTTAAGAGAGAGAGAGAAAGATTATTTTCTGCAAACCCATTAAATAATAAAAACATATTTATTTCAAACAAAATAGAACACCTGAGATACGAGAATATGTCGATCTAATTATGTAATTAGAATAGTTTATCTTGCTGCCTGGTTGAGTAGATCATTCATAAAAAAAATTAAGTTGATCAGACATCAACAACCACGTAATTAAATTATATTTGTCTTGCAAAAAAAATAATACGCCAAATATAATTTTAAAAATAATTAAATATATGATTTTAAAGAATCAAAGATTACAATCAATTTCTAATTTTTGTATCAAGTAATGGTGTGGAATATTGTAGACAAAGAATTGTGTGCTATTTTATGTGACATGATTCTCGATATTTTTATACGATTATGTGGTTTAATGTGTATTTATTAGAAAAATGTTACGAACACAAACAATTGCATACTTATTTGTACAAAATTGTGTCATACACTATCTGAGTCCCACACAGCTACGTGAGAAAATTTATAAAAATATGTGTACAATGGAGTGTTAGTAGCATTATTAATATTTGTAATTGTGTTATTTTTTTGTAGGAATGAGAAAGAACTTCATTGAAATTAGAAATAGAAACCACAGTTTACAAGAAACCAGAATTGTTTTTATAAATCAATGAATTGAATAATTACTATATATAATTGTAGGGGTTTTGACTGGACCATGATCATCATAAATGATATCATAAGCCAATTCTTGCAAGTTAAACTAATTTTACTCAACTTCATAATTTAAGGATTCTTAACTGATTAACTTTCTTACACAGGCACTATTCTAATTGGTTTAAGGGTTCTGCTATTGGAAGCCCAGTGGGCTTCCAATAAGGAGCACAAAAGGACAAATTTTTTTGATTTTCGATACACTTTTCACACTTTTCAATACACTTTCACATATTCCTATACACTTTTCACATATTCCTATACACTTTTCACACTTTTCCATACCTTAAACAAAGCCCACTGGGCTTCTTTTAGCATGGTCCCAGTTTGCCCTAGATTTTTTTTAATTTTTTAGTTATTTTGGTTTTTAAATTTTTTTCTCTTTAGTATTTTTTTTCTACCGTTTGATCAAAATTTTACGACACCTCTTATAAAGGCAAACCGAAAAAATATAAAATTTTTGATCAAACGGTCAAAAAAAAAAACTCAACAAGACAGAAAAACTTGGCCAAACTTGGCCTAAGTTGGTATCATGGTCAACATATTCCAAACTTCAAGTTTTTGGAAACCTAATGGATCCTAATGTTACTCAACAATGACAGAAAAACTTGGCCAAACTTGGCCTAAGTGGGTTTAATAGTCAACATATTCCAAACTTCCAAGTTTTTGGAAACCTAATGGATCCTGTGTTGCTTTCCTATTTCCTTCTAGGAAGAGTTTCCGTGGTACTCAACTAATCCTGAGATCTTAAAATTAATAATTGGGCAGAATAATTTTGGATATCAAAATAATTTGGGAATAATTTGACAACTTTGATCAAATCATTAAATATCATATGATGATCTGCGAGTTAAGGTTCTCGTATACCCTCCAAGGTGTAGATAATGTAGGTTCTGTTATAATCTATAGAAAAATGCTATTTATACCGAGCTTCTATGGGGAAAATGACTAGACACTGATGTGGTCCGGATATTTCGTAACGATTAACTACAATGATAGATTTTTCTATTTTCAATGAGTGGATGTTAATAATTAGTCACATCATTCTCTATGAAAGTTATGTATATAAATTTTATTTATATATCACGACTCTAATCTATATATATTACGTGCATGTAAAGGTAACATTCAGTTTGAGTTTACTAAGTTTTGAAGTTTTGTACTTTTTATTTAAGGCTACAGTCACTGAAAATGTTACCGATTATATTAAAACGACGTCGTTGTGGTGCCATCGATAATATTTTCGATGAGTGTAGCATTTCCTTTTAAATGATACTTATTGTTATTTGTCTGTTTCTAGAAATAAATAAATTAAAGTAATCATAAGGATAAAATTATAAAATTATTAAAATATATTAAACAATTTATCTTGAGATTTGGGTGTTTCAATTTGATACTCTGACCACTCATTATACACCTTTGAGTAGATGTTTTCTTTTTTGTCGAACGTGGAACCAACTAGTTAGGAACAAAACAAACCAATTTCATGAGTTATCTGGTATAGGTTATACCTATGAAACCACAT
>BRYF01000015.1:7905000-7912500 GCA_030159135.1 Actinidia polygama | reverse complement strand
GAAAGTGATAATTTTCAATAGTTAATGGTTGTAAATGAGTTATTTTTTAAATACAGAAATGAAAGAAAAAAAATGATAGTTTAAAAGGTGTTTATATAATTAAGTCATTTTTTTTATATATGTAGTTTAGTATTCTCGCCCATCTTGGGTCAAGATAGACCAACATAGGGCCTGAAATGAATAAGCGGAGGTTTTTCATGCCATTAAAATTGAGTTTTTTAATGTATATTCTAATGTTGAGTTTTTTTTTTTTATCTTTTTAATTTTGTTTTATATATGCAGTCATACACAACAAACAGTGCAAAAGTAATGTTTTTGAATGAAAGGCCAATGACTCGTCCATTCAAAGGTGGCTCAGCCAACATTTGCGTAGTCTGTAAAAGAAACCTCCCAAACCCATACCTTTTCTGCTCTCTCTCTTGCAAGGTTAGCCAATTCTCCCCATTTCTCAGTCCCAAATAGTATTTTGAATCTAGTTTTGGAAAATCAACTTCGATATTTTTATTTTCAAAAAATAAAATTTAAAAATTATTTTTATTAATTTTAAAATTTAACAAACACTCAAAAACTGATGTTTTCCCCCCGTAATAGCGGAACATCATTGTTGGGCCGGTTTGGACCCAGTTCAAGACTTTGTTTGGTGATAGACCATTTAAGAATCGACAAACATATTTGTACATCCAAAAGTGAAGAAAAGAATTGGACAAATAAAAATGAATAAATAGAGAAATTTTTAATTGAAGTTTGATAAAATCATATGACTAACTAAAATCTCATCCCCTTTTTTGGTCGTTACAGGTCCATCAAATGAAGATTGAACGCGGCCAAATGACATCCGACTCAGTCCTCGAGTTACCGATTTCACTCAGAACCTCAACCAGGTCGAGCTCGAGTAGCGTTAGTGCACTTAATTTTGCTAAGAGAACTCTTGCTTCCACAGCCGCCACCGAGTTTGTCAGAAAAAAATGCACCACCGTTACTCTGCACCGGTTAGTGTGCTCGCCGGCGGCAGAATTTTCTGATGCCGTGAGCCGGCGGAAGGGAGTCCCACACCGGTCGCCCCTGTATTGAATCTGACTAATGAGAACATAATCTGTCACCCAACTAAATGATTCCAAAAAAAAACTTTGAAAAACGAGGACTTGCTGTTTCTCCCTTCTAAAAAATAGAAAATTGTTGTTAAAACAAGAATAGTCTCATATGCTCGAGGACAGAACATGAAATATAATAGGAAAAGAGAATAGTCTAAAAAAACAGTTCCATCAACTGGGAATTGTGTGATTTTTATTCATACAAGATTTCATATAACTTTGTGTGCACAACAAGGAGTTCCACGAAGCCAGGAACTAATAACCCAAATGGCTTCTAAATGAATCACCATCCCCAAAACATTGATGCAACTGCTTGAACACACCTGCATCCTTGCAAGAAGTGCCGGAGTGCTTGGGCTCCGGTTATTGAGAGGCAAATCCGTTTCCTTTTGACCTTAAGAGGAACCAAGTGCTCATCATCCCATTCATCGCGGTATGCCTCTGGCCGCACCTTCCTATTCTTGCTGGTTGCAAAATACATTTGCTTTCTCCAATCTTCATACTGTGGACTCCCACACTCGGAAGCAAGCCAGTCATTGTATTCAAACTACAAAAGAAGGCATTCAGCATAGGGAAATGGTTCTGATACGAAATTTGGATACTTGAATTTAAAAACCCAACCAGAGTGACGTCTTTTTTTTTTTTTTAAGTTATGAACCGCAACAATTGGTGTTTTAAATTTAATCGAAAGAACAAAAAAATGCCACATCATGTATACAATCCTGTTTATATAGCATGATTTTTCAATAAATCAATTGTTTGTAAAATAATCTTGATGTTATACTATTAACAAACATAAAATCAGAATCGTACCCGAATTTATTATTACAAACTTTTATATATCCATGTAATTGATTTATAGTGGCTTTGATCTCTAATCTTCAACCTTCGATCTTTAATCTTTAGTTTTTGTGGAAAACGGTTTCTCTTTTGACCCTTTTCACTCTCTTTAGTGCACAGAGAGGACCATTTCCTTATTCAATCAGGCCAAGTCAAAACAGCGACAACAGCAAGATGGAAAGTATTGATGTCGGAATTTAGAAAGAGTTTCCGGTTGGTTATTCATCCTATATGTTTCAAAGACTCCTCTAGGAAAAATATAGATTTATTTGCAGACTGTGCAAGAATCAACCGGGAAATGCAAAGAGGGAAAACAAGCGCTTCAGCCTTTCAGGCTCTCATATGAAGCAGACTGAAAGATTATGAATTCAGCGCCTTTTGCCTCTTTTTCTTATCCCGTTGACCTCGTTTATGGTTATGAGCTTGGCCTATGAGCTATGTCTAACATAAAGTTTCTGGTTTGCTATGTTCCGCAAGTCATCCAAGGAGATGGATGCTCATTCACTTTACTACTGGCAAAACAGAAAGTGTCAAAGCTACGTAGCAATATAGACGTATGTACCTGATATTCAGCTAGTTGATGAGTGTATCTTTTTGGGAGGATGCCAGACTCGTCCAGTGTTCTGTAAAAAGCTTCAACATCAGCCATCTTCTCATCTGATGATGGAAGTGCAATTGGACCAAACACCCGCTATCCACTTGCTCTGGAGTTCAAATAAGGGGGAAAACTATAGTTGCACAAAAGAATCGTTGGACCCGAGAACTGACCCGACCTCATTGGGTCGGGTTGGTTCGGGTCTACTATGCCATCGGGTCGGTTCTGGGTCTGAGAATTTCGGACCAGTTCGGGTCGGTTCTCGGGTCTGTGAGATTTTTTTATCCAGAATTGACTCGAAAAACGAGACTCAACCCGAGATCCGAAGTTTAGAACCAATCGTATAGACATACAATGCACTCGCGCATACTTGATTATTACCTATGTTATATAAATTTTAGGAAGAACCGAAGAACCGAACCAGACTCAAGCGGTTCGGTTCGGTTCTCCTTGATTCTCGGGTTGGTTCCGAGTCTAAAAATAAAGAACCGTGGTTGGTTGGGTCGGTTCCGGGTCTGTAACATATCCGAACCGAACCGTGTGCACCCCTAGGGACAACGAGCATAAATTACAAAAGTATCTCTCATGTTCTTTCTGATTGTCTTTGATTTCATCTATGTTACATGGACTTTTCAATTTCTCCAAAATACTAGTGACCAACGAATATGACATGGGTAAGGGTGTTCTATATGTTTCCAACACATGTATCTGATTCAGACACCAAGATACTCTAAGTAATATTGGAAGAAAAAAACTCATATTAACTAAAAAAGCACAATTTCTGACCTTTTATGTGGAAGGGAGATGGAAATTTTATATTTTTCCATAATTCAATTTGGTCTCATGTACACTTGTAAATATCATCTAAGAATATTATAAGATATACATTACAAATGTGTTTATATGTAATATACCCGTACCTAACTTTTGGATACACATTCCACTATCATAAAGTTTAAGTTTATAAAAGTCTGATACTTGAACCAATATCCATACTTGATACTCGTACCCAAATCCATATAACATAGCCTATGGTTGGAAGCTTATATCATGCTTTAGACCAAACCAAAGGTAAGGCCCAATTACAAGACATAGTGCAGTGTAGAATGACGTCAGCAAAGACTGCACTCCCATCTTGGAATACCACAGTACCGTCACCATCGGGCCCTTTGTATCTGCAATATTTTAATGAAATCAGAACTTTCAGATCAACCAATCTCCAACACTACTGTCAAAAATTCCCTTGATTGGCTTCTTCATTATGTTGATGCATTAGTCATTATAATCCATATTCGGGGTCACTACGGGGAGGAGTTTACTGTCGGGTTGCAGTGACCCCAAAACGACGTCGTTTTGTGTAAAACGATCCAAAACGACGATTATTTTGGGTTGTTTGGGGCAATACATTTTTGGATATAAACGACTTCGCTTTGGGCCGAACGCACCTAAAACGACGTCGTTTTGGACTCCCTGCACGCGCACTGCTGGGAAGCTCCCCGTAGCATCCCCGAATCCTTATAATCCCCCCAAATTCTTACAAGTGATGAGTGATTTTATCATGGAATGCACCCACCCCCTGACATCTTTCCCATACAGTGCTGGCCCTGGGCATAGGCCCAGTAGGCCTGTGTCTGGGCCCCCTGAACATGGTCCCATTTTGAGGCTTCCAAGTCCAAAAATTGTATATAAAATTATGGCTTTTTGTGTACTGAATTATATATTTTTTGGTACATCAAATTAATAGCCTTGTATGTGTATTACAAGTTCCAAATTTTATTTAAAACTCACAAGAGATGTTGATTTTTGTTACAATAATAGTGTTATTTTTTATCAGAAAAAAATGTGAAGAACCTCAAATTGAGATTAGGACTGGGGCCTCGAAAAACTCAGGACCGACACTGTTTCCATAGTTCCATCTGTAACCGATCTAGATGCGATGTGGACTTCTTTAACATCAACAGCACTTGCAGAACTCCCAATCAGAACTACAACCTGGGTATAGCATAAGGAGATTGTAAACCAATCGATAGCAAAAACAGGAACATTGAAGATAATTCCATCTCTTATTATAATGCAAGTCATGATACTTGATCACGCAACACAAATGTTGAACTACAAGAAGATAATGAAGCTGAGACATACTTGACCTTGAAAGGGCTCAGGTACACGGTAATTGTGGCTATGAATCTGATGTCCTGGCCATGTCTCAATGCCTGGAACATATTGGAGAATGACAAACCATTAATATAATAACCAACAAAAATTCCAGTATTAGATGGTCACTTCAAAATGATTAAATTGCTTCGAAACTTAATTTTTACAGCGTCTAGAGTTTTACCAAGGCATGAATTTATAGCTTACAATGTTTTACAAAAATAATTCCAATAAAAGGCTTCAAATGTGATACAACGAGACTATCCTACTTGTAGCTTTTTCTACCGAGGTCTAAAATCAATAGATGAGAAAAAGACGGAAGTAACATGCACACATTGCAGAAAATGAAATATGTGGATCAGATTTATTTTGGGTGTGACCCACACAACAGGAATGCGTAAATCCAAATCAGACCATACACTACCAGTAACTCCACAGTTCCATGCAAGTAAAACAATCAGAACAGCATATGATGTGATTATCAAACGGCCATCAATCTCAAATTATTTGATTATCAATAAGTTCGGTGAGCAACTCCGTAAATGGTACTCCCGAGGCACATCAACAATTGAATTGAAGGTAACGTCGGAGAATCATACAAATAATTTCTTAAAAAGCAAAACCAGAATATTTTGCAAATAGCACTAAGATGGAAGCTATATAGATGCCTGCAGATACTATTGAAATGATAGAAATGGCAATAACCCATCAAGGCATGAACCCAAAAAAGCGATTATAGATTGATCAAACAATCTTAAATCCAATTAACCAAAGAGAATCACAAATAAACCACAATTTTGTAAACAGTGACTCGTATTTGAAAGATTACCCGAAATTTTGGGAATTTGGGGCTCCAAATAATGCCCATTACCAACAACAACAGCATCATATACCTCATCCAACAAATATAACTTCAAAAGGAAAATGGTGAAAATTCAAAAGGAATTTCTGTAAATTCATAGTGAAAAGATTTTTTGAACAAGTAAATATTTTGATGACCCAACTTATAAAAATTCTTACTCCGCCACTAAATATATGACCAACTTCCTTTCTATCACACCGAAGAATTACGCTATATCACCTGCAAAGAAAATACGAATAAATTGCAAGTTATAATTGTATATATATACTACTTCAATATTGTATTTCACACCCTGTTAAAATAATTTTATTTACATCATTCTTAAATTAAAATCATGTGTTGGTTCCTCAAGAAGGGACATTTTTTTGAGAGACTATTTGATGCTCTTAGAGCATTGTTCTACACCAATCAATGTATGTCACATATTAATTACAATTCAGACAAAAAAATAATAGAACTCATTGTTTAGACCAATCACTCTAAAGTTAGAGTATTATTAGAATTTACTCTACACCATTCAATGTATGACGCATCTGAACATATTGACCATAACCCAAACTAACTCAAAAACAAAACTACCAATCACTCTAAAATTCTAGTACCATTAGGATTTCCTCTAAGAGCACTAAATAATTTATCCACTTTTCTTTCTTTTTTTAATATTTTTTTCGTTTTCTTGCTCAAATACCAAGGGGTTAGATTTTCCTGCTGCTTTTGATGGAAGTGTCAAGTTCATGCTTTTGAGTGGCACCAAACACGATATATAATTTACTTGCTGGTTTAGTGAATATCCTGAGGTTGAGATTTCTTGACCATCAAATTGTTGAAGCAGAGTTCGCGGTGGCATTAGTTCGCAGTTTTTAAATGGAAACCTTTTTTTTTGAAGTTTCGGATATAGCTCCATGATAATCTCTTGCATATGTTTTCACAAGATCAGATCAAAATATTATAAACAGGGGATATCAACAAGTGGAAAACGAAGAACAGAAATTCAGTTCTAAATCCATTACAGAAATTGCTTGTGAAAGGCTGGCTCTCTGGGTGTGAATGTTGAAGAATAGAAATCACTAGTTGATGGAGAAATTGGAGAGAGGAGAGAAGAAAGGAAGAGAGAAAGACATTGATGATGATTTATGATTTTTTTTTATCAATAAATAAAGAATATATTAATCAAAAGAAGAGATAGTCAGGCACAAGGCCAAAGCAAGAGAAAAACACTTGGTACCTAAACCATGGGCCAAGACAAAGGCTCCCACAAAGGGAATCAATCAGACAAACCAACACCAATTGTGGTTGGCAGACAACCCAACTTATAAACCAAGAAACAATTAAAAACTATCAATGGACAGAACCATCAAACATGTTGATGTATATAACTATTGTATATACTCTAGGGTAGTTTAGTTATTTTACCATAACCTAGTTTGTCTATATAAACCCTCCCTTATTCTTCTTCCTTTGTAACCAAAGTCATTCTAATATATATTCAAGATCATTTTCTTCTCTCTTTCTCTCTCTCTCTCTATATATATATATACACATGTATATATACATGTATATATATATATAGAGAGAGAGATATTCTCATAAGCAAGGCACCAGCATCAGCAAGGATTTGGGATCACATCAGCATCAAAATCAGCAAACAACAGCAGAAGCAAGACATTTGGCTTGAGAAATTGAGCCAGACTCAGCTTCAAGGCATAGCAGCAGTAGCATCAACATTCAACGACCAGCAGCAAAAGCAACAATGGGAATCAGCAACAGTCCACCTCAGCAAGGCAGCAGCAAACGGACATTAGTCCTGATCCGATTTGCTTTCCAGAACAAACATCCGCAGGACATCAGCAGCAGGGGCTTGAGAGTTGAACCAGACCCAGCAACAATAACCCAGCAGCCACAGCATCACATCAAGTGAGTGAGACAGAGAAAATGAAGAGATAAGAGTAGTCAGCAAA
>BRYF01000015.1:7855000-7862500 GCA_030159135.1 Actinidia polygama | reverse complement strand
TATATTTATATAAATTGATATTAATCAGCTATTGATCTAAATTCAATTAACGTGATTTTTTTTATAATATTAGAGTTATTGGTGAGATCTACAATATGAACGGTCCGTATCATTAAACCGGGATAAAAATGCTTGAATTATACCAATACAATCTAAAAATGAACTGCATAGAAGCAAGTTGTTTAAGATAAGCTCATAACTAACAAAATTTAAAGGAAAGCTATAGGGAAGTTTGGCCCTTAAAAGAACCAATCGCACTCGCCGTACGCCGCAGGGTAAAAAGACCGTGTATTTTGTGTAGTGGATATCTTTATATTTTGAATCGAGAACATGTAATTTTAGTAACCCAACAACATAATTTTTTTACGTTAATGTAATTCTTTTTATTTTTTATTAAATGGTACTCTAATATACTAATATTGCAACTAATATACCAAATATAACCTCTCCCAATAGTGGTCATATTCCTGCCCATAAATGCATAGTTTTGGTACCTTCAGATCAAAGAAATATTTATAACATCCAATTAACTATATCCTATCGAATATCAAATACTGTGTTGTATTTGTTGATTTGTCACTTTCACAATGTTTCAAATTTTTTGTGTATGTTCGGATTTTGAATGCAAAAACTAAATAAATAAATAAATAAAAATACCTCTTAAAAGCCAAATTTTATCATTTAGGGGTCGTTTGGCTGACGGATATGTTAGGGGGATAAGTTTTAGAGGGGATAACTTTTGGAGGAGGATAACTTTTAATTTTGTTTGGATAAAATTTAGAATGGGTGGATAAGGGTGGGGGATAAGGAAGAAAATACATATAGAGAAACAAAATATAAAATATCTAGATATGAAAAATATATATTTTGTTTCTATATATATATAAAAATAAAAATATACATTTTGTTTCTCTCTATATATTTTTTTCCTTATTTTCCACCCCCTTATCCCCCGGATAACTTTTAGTTAGGGTCTAAGCCACCCAAAAATTATCCGTCTTTATCCACATGCTGGTCTAAAAATTATCCGGGGGGAAAAGTTATCCGTCAGCCAAACATCCGGGGGAAAAAGTTATCTGGGGGGAAAAATTATCCCCCCTCCATATCCCTCAGCCAAACAACCTGTTATGGGAAGAAAAGTTAGACCCAGTTTCGTTTATTTTTTTTCAAAAAAAATTAACTATTTTAGTTTTTGAGTTTTTTCGTATTTATTGAACTTGTTTTACCATTTGATCAAAAATTTATAATTTTTCGATCCTTTTGTCGAGAGGAATTTGAAAACGTAATTTTTTATTAAAAAAAACGAATTTGTCAAGTAAATTTTTTTTTTCTCTCTAGTGATTTTTGTCTCAATTTTTTTTTTATTTTTAGACTCCAACAAGTAATTGAAACGTATCAAGTATTAAAAAAGTACACCAAAAGTGAAAAAACTCGAAACTCAAAATAATTATTTTTTTTAAAAAAAAGCTTAAACCAAATTGGACCTTACTCCCAGGACATTATAACTACAATTACCCAGATATATTATATGGAGTAGAAATTATATAAATAAAATTATGTGCAATTTAGCTGACATTCCTAGATAAATGGTTTCTTATTATATATATACTCTCCATATAGTTGGAAGTCAAATAAAACTTAGAAGAACTTTTGAATATTTTCTTTGAGCCAATTTGATTGTGAATTAGAAAATAGTAATGATATGTAAAATACGAAAAAAATTATAAAAAAATTATACAGAATGACGTGACAGAGATCAATATTATAAGAAATTATATTGATCAGACACAATTCAATATCTGTTTAGTACTGTTTTATAACTTAGTAAATGAGTATACTCATTTATCTTGATATAAATTGATATTGATTTGTATCCAATTAACATAATTTTTTACAATATTAAATTTTTCGATAAGGTCTACAATATGAACGTTGTAGTATCAAAATTGGCTCAAAACAAGTCGAAGCCTAAAATGGTCGGACTGCATAGAAACTTGGTCCTTCCAAATTTTGTTTCTAGTTTTATTAAACATTTTGATTTCTAAAAATTAAATACGTTTCTGTAAATTATTTGTCCAAAAGAAACAAAAATTGTGTTTGAAACATATAAACATATTGCAGAAGCAAAAATGGTTTGTATAAAGAAACTGCAGAAATACATACATGTTAAGTTTGAATTAAGGATTTAGTAAGAGAAAAAAAAATTATTCAATGATCCAAAACATTGAATAATTTAATTTTTTATTTTTATTTTTATTTTTTTTGTTTTTCTTATTTTTATTATCAAATTCAGATCCAAACAAAGCGTCACAAAACATCATTTTTTTAGCTAGGAGATTTGAAAATGTCCTTACCACATTGCCAACTAGTCTCCTTGTGTGTACTGGAGTTGATGTGATGTGGTAACCTCATTTGCCTGCTGGAGTATGATTCAGGTGTTTATGAAATGAAACCACATTCTGCAATACAAGTTTTAATTCTTGGATGCAAAAGTATTGTTCCGGACATCTTAGTCGGGCCATGTCGTCCTGCCCTAAGGGACTGGCATGACAGGTAAATCAGGTACTCAGCTGTCCAACATATGGGAGGTCCGGTGTATAGTACCCACAAGAAGCCCACCCAATATTTCATGAGTGACACTACCACACTGCGGCTGCCATGACTCGAACCGGCACACTTGGATACAATCTGCCACATGTGAACCAACTGAGCTATGCCCTGAGGGCAAAAGATATACAAGTTTTAATTCTTCCTCCTTCCCCCTTGTGAAAGTGAAAGATTGTACCTTCCAAAATCTTGGGTGAGATGTTCATACATGGATGATTCAATTTAACTAAAAGAAAATGTAGAATTAAAATGTGGTAAGGATATTTTTTTTAACTCGGGTATTCAGTTCACTGAATTGACTAATATGAGAATTAATTTTACCGTTCACAAGCGAGAAGTCTTACCAACACATGAATTGATTGCACGTTAGTAGAAGTCGAACCCCATAGTAAAATGCTTTATGATTTTTTTACTTAACGTGATTTGCAGGAACATTTCAATTCCGATGAAAATAACCAATGTGGGGGTAAAATAGTTTTTTTTTTTTTGTATTATCTTTTTTCTTTAATGAAACTATCTTTAACTTTAGAGCAATTTTTTTATTTTTCAGGTTTGTCTTGATTATAGGAATTAATTAAAAAATAATAAATTTTTACTTAAAATAAAAATAAAATTCCACTCGAGTCAAACTAAAAAAGTAACAAAAAATTACAAAAATACTAAAGAAAATTACAAAAAATAAAAATAATAGTAAAAAAAATTCTTTGTATCTCAGTGGGTACATCAATTTGTGATAGGATTACTATTTCTATCTTAAAAGATAAATCACATCAAAAAATTTCAAAAAATGAACAATACTAAAGTGTTATTGGGCCCGGCTTTGCTGGGCCATGATTGGTCTTATTTCTTTATTGAATATTTCTTATTTTATAAAATATAGATCTCTGAAAATTCCTTTATTATCCTCCTTTCCATAGCCATAAATTAAAAAAAATAATAATAAATATGCCAGCCGTGACCTTTCTAAATGGAGGCAACAGAGCAGTCATGGACATGGTCTTAGCTCTTTTACCACAAAAGGGAACCTACATAAATTCGCATGTATCATTGCAGTTAAATACAAATTAAATTCAAATAGATATCTCCTCTAAAATTTAGGGGAAAAATACGTAAAATAAATTACCATGAAAACAAAAATTCTTTAGTTTCATCCACTTAGAGTTAAGTGAACTAATTAATTTCCGTCAAAACTACATTGAAACCACATCATGTTGTATATAGTTTCTCCCTTTTTAAAACCCTCATCGAACCATTTTTATTTTAAAATGATATATATTGTGGTAGAAAATTGGGGCGAACAATCAACAGTCGATATTACACTTTTTCACCTCGGCACTGGACCTCGACAATAACTTGGACGACCTGCGTAGGTAGACAAAAGTAAACAACTGGGGCGAGGCCGTTCAAACCTTCTCCGGCGTGAAAATCAGACCAAGGCGAGCACAGAAGAAATAATAGAGCTCTATGAAAATATGCAAGGGTTCAGCATAAACTATTGAGCGTATTAAATTGTACCTCATAATGATGGAGGAGCGACCTTTATATAGATGGAGAATGGAGAGCCGTGTTAGAAAATTACGACATGATTCTTGATCCTCGGAAGGATAAGTATGAAAGGCTATCCCAATAATATTGGAGATAATGTAGGAGGTCGCCATTTGAAAAGCAATCCGCAATTATAGGAGTTGTGATGGAGCCGGAGTCTCATGGAGATGGAGTCCTCATATAGGTGAAATCCTTATGGAGGCGGGTTCTGACCATGCGGAGGAGTGATAGAGAAAGAGTCCTGCAGTGGTAGACTCCTTAGAGAGGTAGAGTCTTCATGGGATTGGTCTATGATAAGGCGAAATAATCCACCTCGCCCATTGGCGATATAGAGATAAGATAGCATGCCCCCGGTGTACTGGTGAGATAAGAAAGTAGTGGCGAGGAGCCATGGGCAACTAAGACTGTAGTGGTGATAGGGTGATATGATCCTTCAGGTGACGTACCTATCTTGGTCGGCGAATATTTTACCCCACATCAGTAGCCCCCATACTCGAGATGCAGAGGTAAAACATTTGGGATATTCGAGTAGCAAATCAAATATCTGATATATATATATATTGATTTTATAACATATCATGCATATATTGGCGATATCAAAGAATCGGTGATGCAAATTTAATCAATTGGCGAACTCAATTGCTTGGCGAATATATTAAGTCCATCCACCTTATCATTTTATAATGAATGGGTGGTCTTGATAATGGCGAATTTCAAACTGCGCGATCAAGATGCCTTATCATTTTGCAATTAATGGGCGTTCTTGATATTGGCGACGTCCACGGCGATCAAGATGCCTCATGTTGTAATGAATGGGCGTTCTTGAATTGGAAAAATTCACGCTAGCAACAAGACAACTTATCATGTTGTAATGAATGTGCGTTCTTGATATTGGCAAAATCCACAATGGCGATTATGATGCCTTATCATGTTGTAATGAATGGGCATTCTTGATAATGGCAAAATCCACAATGGCGATCAAAATGCCTCTGTCGTTTTGTAACGAGTAGATAATCTTGATATTGGCGAAAGAAAACCTGCACTTGGCGACATAACTCACGTTGAATAATGGCGAAAAAATAGTAAAAGAATTTATTTTTTTTACTTATATCAAAGTGGCTGATTATACATGGAGATTGGCGACTATAAGAATGGCGATATCCCACAGTACATGCCATCTTCTTAACGATCACGAAAAAATCAAGGTTAAAACCCTAGGTGCTGCAGTCGCGTTTGTTATTTTTTCATAGCAATTGTTGTTGGCCCTTATAATGGTTGTTGCCCCTGTAGCGCTTGCTACCCCTGTGGAGGTTTGTTGCCATGCAGCGCTTGCTGCCCCTACGAAGGTGCTGTTGGCCGCCCTGCAGCATTGTTGCCCCTGCGGAGGTGCTGCTGACCCCCATGCAGCGTTGCTGTGTAATACCCCGACCCTTAATTATCTTTACTTTATTACAGAATGAATTAAATTTAAGTCATCTAATACATTTTGAGGTTAAATTGAAAGATTTATAAATTTTTGGGATAAATTCAAGAAGATATTTAGATAATATAATTATTTAAAAGTTAGAGAGGCTAAAGTGTAGTTTGACCAATGAATTGACATGCATGTGCTTGACTTCCCCATGGCCGTTTGGTTGATTTTTCTTCTTTGGAAGACTTTAGCCTATAAAATGAAATAGCAAAACAGAGGCTTAAGGGAAAAAGAAATACACGGATAGAAAGAAAGAAATGGGAGTTAGAGAAATTATAAATGTATGATTAGTTTTAATTATGAGGGTTAGGATTTGACATCAACGGTGAGATGATGTTCGATCGAGATAACATTTTAGTATGATACTCATGGCTGATAGATCAACATATCTAATAGTCCTGATTTCAATTTGAGGTAAGCAGGAGGTTTACAATATACTTTCTAAAACTCCGAAGTTATTTCTTAAATTATCTGATTTTGTACTCTTTTTGAGCATATGTGATATCTGTTGAAATTCATGACATTATTGAAACCATGATGTGTATTGGCTAAAGTGCCATGGTGAATGATACATACTTTGTGAGCCTGCAAACAACCCTAGCACTGGATAAAGCTAGAAAGGCTGGGTGAGGTGGGCGAGGCTGACCACTAGTCATGTACTAGGAAAGACCGTGTACGAAGTCTTTGATGAATTATTAATTCGTTGAACTCTTCTAAATTTGTTTTTGAGCCATTATTGATTCGCTGAGCATATTCCCATCATATTGTATACTTACCTGTTTAAAATGGTTTTTCAGGCGTATATGGGAGTTCAGGTAGTGCGAGATGGGTCGAGTGAAATACTTGAAATTTAATGATTATTTGGATTAATTTTATTTGAAGAGTTTGTAAATATAAAAATTAGACACTCTATTTATATATACAAGGAGACAATTACGGATATACAAATGCAAATAATTAACGATCTGGGCCGGGTGGTTACATGCTGCCCCTGCGGGGGCTGCTGCTGGCCCTAAAGCGTTACTGCCCCTGCGAAGGTTCTGTTGGCCGCCCTACAGGATTTGCTCCCCTACTGAGGTGCTGCTGGCCGCCTTGCAGTGTTGCTGCCCTTGCGGTGGTGCTGTTGGCCCTACAACGTTGCTGCAGCTCCTGTAGGTTGTTGATGTTGCGCCCGTGGGTTGCTCCTTGGCTGGGCGCTGGTTGCAGCCTACGCAGCTGTTGCGGTGTGATGGTTGCTGCTGCTTGCTGTGCCTGCGGCTGCTGTTTGCTGCAATTTACCGTTATTGCTGTAGATTGCTGCAGTTTGTTGCGGCTATGGCTAGTTGTTTGCTGTAGTTTTCCGCGGCTGTGGTTGCAGCAGCTTGCTGCGGCAAACTACGGCTGCAGCAAATTGCTTGCCGCGGACGTGAGTTTGTTTATGAAATAAATTGTCCCGATTGAGGCTTGCTGTGATATTTTATTTTTTCTTTAAATTCTGCAAGGGGCTACTAGCCTTGGTCTAGGTAACAATTGGTTGCGCAGGTGCACAAAAAGTTGAGAACTATCGTTTTCACAGACGGCGCCAAACTGTTATGGTAAAAAATTTGGGAGAGTAACCAACAGTTAATATTGCTCTTTTTCACCTCGGCACTGGATATCGGCAATAAGTCAGGCAACCTGCGCAGGTAGACAAAAGTAAACGATCAGGACGAGGCCGCTCAAAATCCCTCAGGCGTGGAAATCAGATCAAGGCGAGCACAGGAGAAATAATAGAACTCTATGAAAATATGCAAGGGTTCAGCATAAACTATTGAGCGTATTAAATTCTACCTCATAACGATGGAGGAATGGCCTTCATATAGATGGAGAATGAAGAGCCGTGTTAGAAAATTACGACG
>BRYF01000015.1:7737500-7740000 GCA_030159135.1 Actinidia polygama | reverse complement strand
ATTCCTATATCAAGAATGCGTACAATAATGTTTGAGTAAAAAAAACTTAAAAAGAGAAATTTATCAATAATGATTTGGAGATTATGTCACGACCCAACTCATTTATACACATGGGTCCACCCTTATCATGGTGTCATCGTGATCGGTCAGTGAGGTTCACTTACTAAAGCCTATTTACTTTGACTTAGTTTAGGGGTTTCCTTTTCCATTCAAATGTTTATACTTGAATGCAAATAAAACATACGAAAACATATTTAAATTAAACTAGAGTTGGCGTGTCATTCAAAATATAAAAGTATTCTTACATTTATATATACAACTACGATTCTTGCCACAGTCCGACACAACCGTTATCAAAACTGTACAAGTTTAAAAAAAACTAACGTTCTTATACTGTACATAACATAGTACAACAAAAACTGACTAAGGTCATCTGTTTTCAGTCGTGCTTCAACTCGTTTTCATTACCTGAAATTATTACGTACAACTACGTGTTAAGCACTAGGCTAGTGTGAATCGGATTATATAATACAAATAGATTCCCATGAAATTCTAAAATATCAATTCATTTCAATATGAAATAATTTTACTTTGTCAATCTTTTTTTATTTCAGTCATTAACTCATTTGGGCCCATTTATCTTGATTTCATATCAAAAATTTAAAATTATATTAGATTTACACTTGCGACACATACACCCGTTCAACGAATACCAGTAATTAGTGAGCGACACTAACATAAATATGACATGATATCACCCCTGATCATCTAGCTATGATCCTACGCTTATTACATCAATTCTCGTTATATTATTTTTTCCTAGCGGTCGGGGCATCGTTCGAACTATGTATCGTCTAAATCATATTTTCAAAAGTAATCATTTCATGGTACAATCAAAACATAATATAGCATGCATTTATCCATAAAATATCATTATATTGCAATAATTCAAACAACATATGTTTTTATCGTAAAATTCATTTTAAGTAAGTAAAATATAACAAGACTTACTGAAAATATGTCCAAATCTTTTTACACATCGTGAGCTAACGTTCTTTGAATTCGGATCCTATGTTTAATAATCGAATCGCTAGATTTAATAATTTTTAAAGTTAGAAAGTATTTTAAAATTAATAATTCAAATTAACTTTCTGTACTAATTATTTAAAAATAGCGAGTTGGTCTATCATTTTTATAAAAATTCTCAGAGTTAATTTAACTCCATATATTTTACATAATATACTAGACGTATATATTTATCTACAATAAAAATATCATAAATTTTTAAGCTACATAATTATTTTTAAAAATTGTTAAACTTTCCCAATTTTTGCATAGAATTGTCACTGACAACAGCTCGATTTATAAATATTTTGGGCATTGAAAACTTTTCTGAAATTCATGAAATTAAATATTTAACAACTAGACATATAAATGTATCACATATAAAATATTCAGATCTTTTTTCTAAGATATGTAACTATTTTTAATAATTCATTAAATATTTTTTTTAATTTCAAAATTTATATTGCAGGTCAATTTTGGATTATTTAGATTCTAAATTTAAATGAATGTTATGAATAAAAGTTGTAGATAATTTTAATATCTTTATAACTCAACTTAAATTGAGTAATTTGGACGTCATATGAGAAAGTTATGATCAAAATATAGCTGTTGTTCCAGAGGTAAAATAGGATTCCGACCTATTCAAATTTTAATTTTAAAAATACATATAAATGCGATATTTCAAGGTGTTTGGAGGGTTTAGATATGCTAAATAGTATATTTAATAATAAGATTTAAAATGAAAGAAAAACTAAAGAAATGAAAAGGGATTTAAATTTTACCGCAATAAGAATATCAAAATGTTTTTCGGTTCAATCTACTTTTCTTTCTTCCCTTTCCTCTTTCCTCTTTCCTCTGAATTCTCTCCGTATTTCTTTCTGTACTTTTCTTTTCTTTTTCTCAGTTTTTCCTTTCTTTCTCTCTATTTCTGTACCTCTCTCTTTTTCTCTCTTTTCTAACTTATTTTCTTTGTTTCTGGTGAAGTTGTTTGGACAACTTTTATTCCTAGGGCTCGTTTGGCCGGAGGATATGGAAGGGGGATAACTTTTAGAGGATGATAACTTTTGAAGGGAGATAACTTTTAACTTTATTTGGATAAAATTTAGAATGGGTGGATAAGGGTGGGGGATAAGGAAGAAAATACATATAGAGAAACAAAATATAAAATATTTAGATATGAAAAATATATATTTTGTTTTTATATATATATAAAAATAAAAATATACATTTTGTTTCTCTCTCTATATTTTTTTCCTTATCCTCCACGCCTTATCTCCCCGGATAACTTTTAGTTAGGGTCTAAGCCACCCAAAAATTATCCGCCTTTATCCACCTGCTGGTCTAAAAATTATCCGTCAGTCAAACATCCAGAGGAAAAAGTTATCCGGGGGAAAAAATTATCCCCCCTCCTTATCCCCTAGCCAAACGGGCCCTA
>BRYF01000015.1:7605000-7607500 GCA_030159135.1 Actinidia polygama | reverse complement strand
GCGGTCTTTGAGATAATAAGAAGCGTGGGTATTGCGTTAAATCCGGTTTCTAACCATTAAAAATATAAGGCCGGCTATTCGAAAGTTTTGAACGAAAAGGCAAAGAGCCTCGCGGCTCGCAAAATCGCAAAAGTCACGCGGGCACATATTAGGTGCAATCAGAAATACCTTAGCCAAAACACCGTGCTGTCCATGTAATATATTGGGATGCTGTCCATATTATATATTGGGCTGTTCCAGTCTTTCAACAATGTTATCGGAACAGTTCGTTTTGTATGATTTTTTGAATACATAACTCATATAAAAATTCAGGTTGATCGGATAATATTTGCGTTATAATTTACTTTCAAAGTTATACTTATCGTTTATTTTTCTTCAAGACAAATTTGATTAAATCATGTGGCTAAAAATCTCTGATTAATTTAATTTCTTTTCACGGATAATCTATTAGTTGAACCCTACAATTTATACAATTCTGATCAATTCGAGATGAAACTCAAATGTTACCGGCAACACGGTGCTCTCCCTTTTCGGCGCAGCACTTGCCCAAAGTTCCAAACTGACCAACAAATCCACCCCCACTAAAGACAGAATTATAAAATAGGAGAATGTTAGAACGAGACAGCTAAGATACATATCTTTTATTATATATACTTAACCAAAAAAATCAGCTTGTATATCTTCCTCAGATATATGTTTCCAAAAATCAAATAGACTTCAGTGCTAAGAATTTCAAGCATGCCTCCATTACGCATCCCATGCAGAGACTTCTTTGCACAGATCAACATTTCATCGATCATCATGACCTATGACTCACAAGCGCCGTCTACGTTCGCTTCCTATCACCCCGTTGTGGCCTTCCTCGTTTCGATCTTAATCAGCCTTCTCCAACTCAAGTATCACGGGACGTACACGTCCCCTTTCGAAACTCACCCCAAATCCATGGGAGTCTCCTTTGTTTGTCTGATTTTGTATTGTTTGGTCTACCATGCAGAGCAGAGACAGCTTAATCCTTCAGATAATGCCTGGATTGTTCGCCGTGGGACAGTGTTTTTCGGTTCACTTTCTGCTGCATCAATGGCATCCACAATTCACTTGCCCGACACGATTGGGCCACTTCTATGTGTCATATGGCTTTTGTTCTCAGCAAGGGATCAGTTGCTGAAGCTCATGAAATGGGTTGGCCATCACAAAATCTCTGCTCGTGCTTTCTCACGCAGGGGACCCATACTTCCTGTGTAACTCCGATAAATTGTAAAGCAAGTCAAGATTATTTTTGTTTTCAGTTAATTTTTTTTAGTCTTTTTATTCAAATTCTTTTATTTTTCCGTCAAAAAAATTACGGAAAATTTCACTAATTCTGTTATTTGATTTAGGGTTTTCAAAAAAATTTCTCAATACATACATTAAAATAACATTTTTTAATAGAGGTATTGAGAATTTTTTTGGGAAGTCCTAAATCAAATGTCAAGTTTGTCATTTTTGCATAAAAAATAACTTCAGGGAATCTTGACATTAATTTTAAAAGAAAAGTCAGTGATATTTTTGAAATCACATTAGATGCGACTATATTTGTCAAATTCTCAAGAGAGGTCAGTAAAATTTATCCCAAAAAAATATGAAAAGTGAGTAAATCCCGAATTAATCCAAATGAACTTTTCAGGATTATTATGAAAAACCCATTTGATTAAATTGGTTTGAGTGTCTTTAATTTGTGTAAAAAAAAATTACTTTTCACAAGTCGTGAAAGTAAAAAAAAAAGTAAATTTTTATAGAAAATTAATAAAGACCAAAATAATTCAACTTGTGATGCAATTTATCCAAAATTAGGTGTTAAAATAATTCAGATTTGTTATTTGAGACTATCTTTGAAAACACTAATAATGCATATTTTCAAGTATAGTCTCAAATAACAAATCTAAATTTTTTATTTTAAAAAAAAATTATGTTAATTAGTTTTGCATTAAATTTTATAAATTGAGAAAAATTTTAAAAAAAATATTATAAATTTTGATCCATATTTATAAAAAACATAAGGTGGGAATAAAATAAATTATAAAATTTTATCATAAAAACTTTCTTATAAAAAAATTCGGAAAGTGAAAGTAGAAAGAAATTTAAAAAAAAATTATTAATTTTTTTTAATAAATAACTGGGATGTGATATTTTTAATAATTTTTTGTACATAATGGGTGAGAGAGAGATGAGGGATAAAGTTGACAAAAAAACTTCTACAACCCGTCACATCCTCACACACCCCGGATCAGATTCAGGGGGTTGAGATTAAAGATTTTCCCAGGAGATAAAAGAGAGAAAGTTATATGTAGTTCTATGTTTGGTTAGAAATATATAAAGAATGTAATACCTTATTGAATATTATTTGTGACTCAATAAACTTAAAACTTATTTATTAATTTTATGCACTATTTGATATCGTGGGATTGAAACATGACTTTAGAGTAGCTTTACTACTGAAGTAGTCGTGTTTTTATTCGATGTT
>BRYF01000015.1:7592500-7595000 GCA_030159135.1 Actinidia polygama | reverse complement strand
ATATGAAAAATAGTTGATACCGCTCTTAGTTCATTTGTACTTAAATAAAATGCCCCAAATTTCTAAACATCTTTTTGATATCTTGTTAAGTCTAAAGTGAGTTATTTTTTCAATATATATATATTTATTGAAAGCAAATTTTAGAAACTAATATTACCCAAATAAGTTATTTGTCTTCCGAAAATAAAAATAGAAAATATGAAATAAAACTAAACAAAATAGGAAACTGAAAAAGTAAAAAAAAAGAGATCATATTGAAAAAAATTACTAAAAAACATACTTCGATTTTCTATAGGGACTTCTTTCATATTTTTATGACACTTTTAAGATTCATCCATTTAAAACGAAATATAAGGGTAAACTTTATTGACCTCCGCTCAGGTTTTTGACAAATATAATCTTATAGTTTTTAAAATTGCATTAATCTACTTTATTTTTTAAAACTATTGTCAAGATTCCCCCTCTGAAATTTATTTTTGTGCAAAAATGCTAAGATTGCCCTTATGTTTAGGGCATTTAATTTTTTCGCAATAGACCAATTAAAATAAAATAAATATTCTTTTTTTTTCCTTTCAAAATACTATTTATTTTTAAACTATTCTATGTTTATCTTTCATCAATAAGTAATTTTTTAAAAATATAATTGATCTAAATAATTTACTTTTTAAGTACTTTTAATTAAGCGTACTAAAATTGATCAAAATAATTTAATTTATACGTACTTCTAATTAAAACATAATTAAAAACTAGTTTTTTTTTCTCTATAAGGATTTTTATTTTAAAATTGATCCAAATATTTTACTTTTTAAGTTTTCTTAATCTAAATATACTTGAAAAAATAATTTTTACTATTATTTTTTTAAAAAAGAGAATATTTATTTATTTTAATTAGTGTATTAAACAATATAGCAGCCCTAAACATAAGGGAAATGTTTTATTCTTGTACAAAAATTATCTCAAAAGAAAAAATCTTGACAATAATTTTAAAAGTAAGATGAATTAGTTAAATTTCAAAAACTACTAATCAGTGAAAAGATAGTGAAATGCAGTGGTTTATCCAGCAAGGCTTGCCACGTGAGATCGTCCAGCAAGGTCTCTGAGAGAATAAGAATCTTAGATATTACGCTAAATCCGCTATGTAAAAATGATCATCACGACCCAATCACGTTGCCGTCTGCGTTCCCTTCCTACCAGGCGCAGTCTACGTTCGCGTCCTATACATATATTATATACATATCTTATACATACTTGCCCCAAAAAATCAGCTTATAAATACATCTTCTTCAACTACGTTAATCAGCTTATATACACATCTTCTTCAGATATATGTTTCCAAAAATCAAATAGATTTCAGTGCTAAGAATTTCAAGCATGCCTCCATTACGCATCGCATGCAGAGACTTCTTTGCACAGATCAACATTTCATCGATCATCATGACCTATGACTCACAAGCGTCGTCTGCATTTGCTTCCTATCACCCTGTTGTGGCCTTCCTAGTTCCGATCTTAATCAGTCTTCTCCAACTCAAGTATCACGGGACGTACACGTCCCCTTTCGAAACTCACCCCAAATCCATGGGAGTCTCCTTTGTTTGTCTGATTTTGTATTGTTTGGTCTACCATGCAGAGCAGAGACAGCTTAATCCTTCAGATAATGCCTGGATTGTTCGCCGTGGGACAGTGTTTTTCGGTTCACTTTCTGCTGCATCAATGGCATCCACAATTCACTTGCCCGACACGATTGGGTCACTTCTATGTGTCATATGGCTTTTGTTCACAGCAAGGGATCCGTTGCTGAAGCTGTTGAAATGGGTGGGCCATCGCAAAATCTCTACTCATGCCTTCTCACGCAGGGGACCCATACTTCCTGTGTAACTCGGATAAATTGCATCCAAAGTCTAGATTATTTTTGTTTACAGTTAATTAAAATAAATTAGGATAAATTTCACTTACTTTGTCTGAGGTTTCTAAAAATTCAGCCACCTCTTATGTATTTTCAAAAAATATCTTTGACTATTTTTAATTTTGAAACTCATGTCAAGATTACTCCGAAGTTATTTTTTGTGCAAAAATGATAAACTTGTCCCTTGATTCAGGATTTTCAAAAAAAAAAATCTCAATACACCCATAAAATATATTATTTTAATGTGTGTATTTGAGAATTTTTGTTAAAAGCCCTAAATCAAAATGTAAGTTTGTTATTTTCGCAGAAAAATTAGCTCAAGAGAAATTTTGACATTACTTTTAAAAGGAAAGTCAGTTATATTTTTGAAACCACAGGAGATGTGATGATTGTATTTGTCAGAATTTTCAGGGAAGGTCAATGAAATTTATCCAAAAAAATATGAAAAGTGAGTAAATCCCGAATTAATCCAAATGGATTTTGAGGATTATTATGAAAAACCTACTTAATTAAATTGATTTTAGTATCTTTAATTTGTTTAAAAAAAATTACGTTTCACAAGCCAAGAGAGTAAAAAAAATAACTAAAAACAAAATA
>BRYF01000015.1:7582500-7587500 GCA_030159135.1 Actinidia polygama | reverse complement strand
TTTGGTGCAAGTTATTTGGGTTGGTGCCCTTATAAACTCCCTCTTCACTTCCTTAGGAATGGATATGATCTTCCGGGCAATATCGGGGCAGTATTTTAAACTCCCCCCTGAAAGGCATTTTTTGAAAAGTATTTCATCTTTTCTTCACCTTTTTTATGAGGGAGAGGAGAAGGACAGTGAAGGAGGTCTAAAGAGGAGAGGCCTGAGGAGAGTTGCCAATGATCTCAACGTCCTTAGGGAAATCTGTTACCGTAAGAATTGTGAAATAGAAGCAACCGGAAGAGTGCCAATACAAACCCTTCCGACGTGGGGATGAGATCAAGGCAATCAAAATAGACAGAGCAGAGCAGGTAAGCAATAGTGTTAAAACTCAAAGAGAGATAGATAGCAGTTACCCCTTTATGGTGAAGGGTGAGCAGTCTTTTATAGATGGGGAATGGAGAGCCGTGCGAGAAGATCACGGCGTAATTATCAGGCAGCCAAGTATGAAAGGCATGGCCGAGAATCTCGGAGTAAAAGTAAGCGGATGTCATACGGAGATAGCGCTACGAACGTAGATATTGATTCTTGATTCTCTAGCTTTTTGTTTCTTTCTACTTTTTGTGGATTTCGATACTATCAATCAGAGGTTCAGTGTATCTTTATGCTTTAAAGGTAACCCTTCAAGTGTTTTTTATTGCTTGCTTTGAATCTATAATCTTATTTCTTGCTTTAAATTTCATATTTCCCTTTGTTCATTCAATTTTCTTTCCCTTCTTTTAGTTATGAGTTGTTTGGTACCCTTCATTTGTTTCCTATTCTTGAATTTTGTAACAGTTTGCCTACTTTGGTCTAATTTTATTTATTTATGTATTTATTTAATATGTCCTTGTTTGTTGGTTGGTTCTTTCAATTTTCTCTCCTTCCTTTTAGTTATTTGTAGTTCCATAGTCCATACCCTTCATTTTATTTGGACCCTGAATTATAGTTACGGTTTATGTGCTTTGGACTTTTTTGGGTATTTGACTATCTCAACATCATTCTTCTTGGCAAGAGTGTGTTTTGTGTATTAAGTAATGGTTTTCTCAACATCATTCCTTTTAGTTATTCTTCTTGCCATGGGTACCTAGTCCTTGCTTCCAGCCTAGAAAACCATGGTGGTATTGACAATGTCAAGAGTTCTGGGGACAATGACTATTGTAGAAGGGCTAGGTGTGGGGAGTCGGGAATTGGTGGAGGATTCCGGGATTGGTCAGTGGTGCTGGCCCAAGCTGCCATCGAGTCAAGGTGCTGAGCGGAGATGCTTTAGCCCAATAGAGCAGTACTTTGTGCCTGGCCAATTTGAGATTTGTGAAATGGAGTTATGGCTCCCGATGGACCAAGCTACCATGATTGTATCTGATACTAAATGGGTCAAGTTTCTTCTACGAGGGTTCGCTGAATCTCAATGTGGACTTGCTGTTCAACCATAGTTAGTGACGGCCTATTGTAAGGAGTGTTATAATTAGTATATCTTAAAATTTTAGCCCACTTTATATTTGAGTAATTCTGGGTTTTTATCTTTTTCAATGATTGAAACTAGCAAAAATTCGGGCTATGCACGAATAAAAAATATAAAATTATATTAATTAATTTAATGTCCAAATAGCAGTGATGAGAATAAAAGAAAAACAAATTATTTTGGTGCATATATTAAAAAAGCATCAATATTATGTTTAAAATAACTAATTTTAATGAGATATTAATAGATTTTTTTTTTAAATTATAAAAAAACACCAATAACTATGGTATGACATATATTGAGATACTTTTCAATTGGACAAATCACATTAAGATGCTATTAAAATATTTTTTCATTTGAATTGATAATTTATTTTTATATTAATTTTAATATGAAAGTCAAATAATTCATATTAAAATACTATTAATATGTTTTTCATTTAATTTGAGATTTAATTTGTTTAAAAATGAAGTGAATGAAACTTCTACATATCTTCTTGCAAAAGTCGCTATGCAATAATATATACTTATAATAATTCATTATATTTGGTTTTTGGGATCTAAAGAGGAGTGCTCGAGGCTAATTTTACTCTTTTTTTTTTATCGTTTTTTTGTACCGTAATAGTATTCGATATACGCTCTAGTCATATCTAGTTGGAATAGTTCTTTTATGTAGAGATGAAGTTATCCTGATGAAACTTTTTTTGCTCTAAGTTTGCAAGCTTATAATGTTGAACTTTGGTGTGTAGGTTCATCAACTTTTATATCTCACATCTATGTCCTTGCTGAGATGGTTGATTCCAAATAAAATTTTGGATATTCTTTTTTTGGGAGATTTGGCTGGAGGTCCATTATACTCGATGCTTAATACAATTGGTCCATGCAACAAAATTTTAATACCAAAACTCAATTCCATCAAATCGGACTAACATATCATAATTACACTTTACAAGCCTTCTCATTTTTCACTACACCCTCCACCACCACCGCTACCAACTCCGTCCACCATCTCTGGCATTTGACGGCTGTTTTTTGGTGACCATTTTTCTGGCAACCAACATTGAAACTTTACTATTCGAATATAATGTACAGTGAAATTTTACTGGTTGAATATTTTGTAAATAAAAAATTTTTAATGTTCAAAGATACAACAAAGATACAACCTCACTCTTTGAATGTTTTTGTAAACAAAAAACTTAACTGTTTGAATGGAACGGATTTGATGTTGGGTGAAACTAATCTCTTGTGTAGTTGATCTACCTTCTTTTTTTTTTTTTTTTTGAACTTGTTCATTGTTGAAGTCTTTGTTCTTCTTCCTTCATGGGAGTTACTTAGATCTTGGATAGGTAATACCTGAAATCTTCAATCTTTTCTGGAATATATGGTAATGGGGTAGTTGGAATTAATTAATATTAAAAAAAAACTCAATCTAAGTTGCCACTTGGATATTAAAGAATTACTTTGTTATTTAACTGCAAAAAATAATATTTCATGTACAGCCAATCATGGACTAATTAAAATAATTGGTAACTCTATTGTTCAACTTTAGAGGGGTTTGGACTATCCAGATTTTTAGAATCCTCAACACCTTTTTGACAACATGTATACATTGGCTAACTTTCTAAAATCTCTAAACCCTTTGAGCCCTCCCCCAATGGAATGTTGTCAAAATATATCATTTTGAAACTTGAACCCTGTAAACCTTCCAAATCTCGCACGTTGTTACAAAGTCACTAGAAAATTGACAACTTGCCAAAATCTCCTATAAATGAAGCTGTTTGGATGCACACATGGGAAATTAAATCAAATCATTTCTAGTAATACTAGTAATCCCTTCATCTATCCTCAGCTTTCCTCAATCTAGTAATTTCTTGTTATTATAACTTATTCCTTTCTCTTATTCGGATAAACATAAAATTAATCCGATGGCTGAAAGCATTAACATCGCGTTTTTCAGCACAAGAATCTTCCTCTTACAAGAACAGGTCTCTCCCCCCACTCCCTTCCACGCCGGTTTTGCCTTTCATGTACCGGTGCTCTTGGACTTCCTCAAATTGCGGTATCGGGGAAATAATTTTTCCCCATTCCAAACACATCCCAAGTACATGTGGGCTGCCATTGCTAGCTTGCTCGCCTATTGCTTGGCATACGATGTTGAACCGAGTTTTTCTTCAGCTCATAATGCTTCAGCTTACGCCCGTGTGATTAGGCGTGCCAAAGTGGTGTTTGGTTTGCTTTGTTTGGTCTCTCTAGCATCAATTCTCTTTCAAGATTGGGTCCAGGTGGTTTTGTATTCGCTCTATGTCTTGGTTTCGGCAAGTGAGTTGGCTCACCGCCTGCTTCAAATGCCGTGGATTTGGCTCCATCAAAGAATTAAACGAGCCTTTATCAATTGGTGTTGGTTCATAGGACCCCCTTCTACTAGCAGAAGAGGCCTACTTCCCCTGTAACTCTCTGTGCTAAAGAAGTACCTTAAAACGTATCCATAAAACAATTGCGTAAACTTTCTTTGGGGTCTGGGACCCATTCAGAGTGAATCTAGTCAATAACTTGGTTTTTTTGGATACTTTTAGGGGTTTTGGACTGTTCACAAAGTACGTGTCATCTCTTCTTCGTTTTTTTTTACCGCAATAAAAGGAAGGAAAGATTGTAGCCAGCCGCGGTTAAACTCAAACCAGGGTTTATTCTTGGTACGAGAGCACCTCATTCACCAATTGAACCCCCTGGTCTCGATTGAGTGCGCCATCTTATATGGCTTGTTTTAGAGTTTCCCTGTTTTTTCATTTGATGTTTGTGTACCGAAGACTGGTTATGTTGTATCAGATGTCAACAATTAGAGTTAGAAAATGTTTTGATGCTTTTGTGGTTCATGTGTCTAAGTGTATTGAAGAGAGGCAGATCTATTAATAACACTTTATAAAATAAAGTTTACTGTTATTTGATTTATTCTGCTCATGTTGAGAGTTCACTAGCAAGTAGCCATATTAAACAGTAACGCAAAATTAGCAAGTAGCCATATATTAAAACAAGACCCTTTAGAATGCCAAAACATTGTTAAATAGAAGGGCATAAAGGTCATTTACATTATAGAAATCTTCCACTTATATTACTTGAATTTGTAGGTTATTATCATTGTGGTTATTGTTGTTAAACTAACTAATTCATATTACTTGAATTTGCACCACCATGTGAAATGCGAGGCATATACATGGTCATATTATAGTTAGCACTGTCAATTAATAGATGAGTCCTATGTTCGATTAACAGGCTCTACATCAGTGCACTTGATGTGTAGATCGGGTATGTGAGTCCCTCTACTCATTGATTTTGATGATTCAATTTGCTCATATTTTACGATTTTGATTGATAGATTATTGATCGTAGGAAAAATTCAGTGTAATTCGATAGCCATAGTTATACTTGTGTTCCAAAAAATAGATGGTTTAATTTTAAAATTATACTTATCATTCGTGTTTTTATAACGCACATTTGATAAAGTAATCTAACTACAATTATTATAT
>BRYF01000015.1:7480000-7485000 GCA_030159135.1 Actinidia polygama | reverse complement strand
AACGAGGGAGAAAGAAAAATATGTTTTAATTTTTTTTTTGACCGACTAAGAAAATGATCAAATGGGTAAAACATATACTCACCTTTAGAGTTTTTTTGTCCATTGGATCAAAAATACTTTTGGAGAAAAAAAAACAATCTCAGGTGAAATATCAAACGTTGAATTAACTCAAATGAATTTCAACCGTAGATAATGAGAGATGGTTTTTGAATTCAAAATGAGTTGTGATTTATATTATAGATTAACTTCAAATATTTTTAAATTATACAAGTTCATCAACTCGAAATTGAAATTATTTCACTCTTCAGTTACGAATTTTGTGGTGTACATTCTCAATTTTTAAACATTAAATTCATTGTTTGTTCTTAAACGCTATGACAAGTGTTATCTATCAATAACTTTATGTATAAAATATCTACTATTGGGACCTTACAAGATTGAGATATTTGAAAAATACCAATAGTATATAAGAATGATTGAAAAACAAAACGATTGAACACTGCATAAACTAGTATATGGGTAGTGAATTCAACAACAAACTCTCAATGTATATATAACTAACACTTGCATTTTTGTATGACTTTCCTAATAAGAACAAACTAAGAAGGTCCCATGTACCCTATTTTCCATCACGTGTTTAAAACTGCCTTGGAATTATCAGCTAGCCGTGGCACCCACCTCCCTCTTTTTGTCCTTTTGTAAAGATATGAGAACGCACAAGCCACAACTCAAATAGGTTGACGGCAGCCGACAGGTCAAGTGGTAAATGAGGTTGGATCCTCTAAATGGCGAGTTCTGCTGAGTATTTATGGAGTGTAGAAAATAGCGTTGTTTGTTTTTGATCATAAAATAATATTATTTTATTTTTGAATTGTACCAAACGATTTCGTTTTGTACACTTTATCGAGCTCCCACTTCAGAATATCCGAATCTGTGATAAATAAGCTCAAAAAGAAAGAAAGAAAGAAAGAAAATAGCTAGTTTTAAAATATGTATTTCACACATTTTACTATATTTTACACTCTTTTAATTTTTACAGTGTAATGTGATTTTTTTGTATCTAAATGACCGTTCACTAGATTGTGGTTAATTTTTTTTTTCAATTTGCACTACCTAAATAGTAGATGAACATTACTCCAATTTATAATTAATTAAAATGGTGGAGTTCATAACGTTAAGTGAAATGTATTTCAAGAATTATATTAATAGTTTAATAAATGCATTTGTAAGGGCCAGTTTGACGTAGAGTTTTTTTTTGAGATATTATAACAGCTTTTATTTTTTATTTTTATTGAACACATTTTACCATACAGGCGAGATAAATTTGAAAATGTAAAAAAACTATTCAAATTTTTTAAAAAAAATCACTAAAAAAAAATAATTCACTAAAGCAAAATAAGTTAATTCATCGAATAAATATATTTTTTTGTATTTAATATTTTTTTTCTAAATTAGATAAGAAATTTAAATTCTCAAAATTCTCTAGTCAAAATAAATAAATAAATTCAATTAAATAATAAAAAATATTCAAAAATCAACACTTTCAAAATTGTGTGGCTAATAAAATTGTACTAGAAGTCCATGGCTTACATAATAATAGTCTCCAACCTCGTGCGTTTTTTGTTGTTGCGCACGTGCTTGTCCTTGGGGTACGTTTGATTAGAATGAAAAAAAACAAAAGACAAACTACTAGTCTACTACTGTCCTAAAATTTGGGTCAAAAAAGTTTATTTTGGAAACAAAAAGAAATTAAAATTAATGGTTTAGATTCACTTGAGTATGCAAGATTTACACGTTCAGATGAATTTGAATCATTTATTTTAAATTTTAAGAACTTTTTTGGATTCAAATTTTGGAACAGTAGAGTATTGCAAAAAAAAAAACTTTTTGAATATTTATTTAGCATGAAAATAAAAAAATTCAAGAAAATAAGTCGGTGTACAACTCATATAAGTAAGTATGCTTACATTTTTATCCCAAAAAAATATATAAAAGTGGTTATGTTCCGTCTTTAATTAATGAGTTTTTTTTCTAATTCAATGAATATTTTTACATTTTTGAATTCTCCTAGTCAAGAAGAATCGAAAAAGTATAAAATTTTGATAACAAGATGAAAAAAGTTATCTAAAGGAAAGCTTGAAAAATCAAAGAATTTAAAAAATAAAAAATATATATCCTAAACGAGGCCTAAAAAATAATTCACTAAAAAAAAATTATTTGTACAAAACTCTTACATTTTAGATTTCTCTTTTCAAGATGAATCGAAAAAATATATAAATTTTTGACTAGACGGTAACAAATTTTCAATAAATATGAAAAAAATAAAAAATAAAAGTAGTTTATTAGTTCATTTTTCAGCTACTTTGGCTAGCCCAAATTGATGCACTAAAACTAGGATAAATTTCATTGACCTCCCCCTGAGTTTTTTAACAAATACAGTCACATTCTCTGTAATTTTAAAAATAACACTAATCTCTCTTAGTTTTGAAACTATTGTCGAGATTTTCTATTTGAGCTAATTTTTGTGCAAAACTAACAAACTTGCCCTTGGATTTAAGGATTCCAAATTCTTTTTCTCCATACACCCATTAAAAATAAATACTCTTTTTTGTTTTTTATGTTTATACTATGAGCACTTAAAAATATAATATTTAGATTATTTTTTTTTAAAAAAAATTATTAATAACAAAATTTATTTTACCAGTACATTTTGATTAGGAGTATTTAAAATTTTTTAGTTAGATCAATACTTTTTTAAAAAATTACTTATTGATAAAAAAATAAAAATTAAGTAGTTTACTAGTAAATGGTGTTTTAGAGGAAAAAAAAAAGAGAATATTTATTTACTTTACTGTGTGTATTGAGAAAAAATTGAAAAATCCTAAATCTAAGGGTAAATTTGCACAAAAATTAGCTATATGAGGGATTTTGACAATAATTTAAAAATAAAAAAAGTTAATACTATTTCTAAAACTACACGAAAGATTGCTGCATTTGTCAAAAATCTCAAGAATGTCACTGAAATTGATCGATGGCCGGATTCAGAGCATGTGATCAATTCGATTTTGTATTCCATAACTTCAACAATGATAAAAAATTCTTCCATGGTTCCACAACTTTTAGATCTATGACTCAATTATAGACCATAAATCAATTATGATCCTTTATTATATTTTCTTATTAGGAGGACTATAGTGTAGAGTAAATTTCGCAATTCCTCCCTAAAGTTTGACAACAATTTTAAATTTGGTCATTTTAATTTCAATTTGGTATTCAATGTAGCCCCTCTATCAATGTGTTAATAATTTGGATAGAAAAAAACACATAAAAACTTACGTGGCCGTTTTTAAAGACCCAAGTAAAACTTTGATCAAACTATAGGGACTAATACGGATGAAATTCGCTTCTAAAAAGGCCGACTGTGAATTCTCACCTGCCTTTCAAGTGGACATTAAAGGGGGAATGCAAGTTGAAGATGAATTCACATTTGCTGAAATCCGCGATCTCAACTTCATAATAAAATCATTTATTTTTTTGCTAAATGTATATATAATTTGACGATCCTTATTGTTCATTTTTTAATGTTATTACAATAAAGACGGGTGAAAAAAATTAGAATGATTAAGAATTGATAAGTTTCTTTTTAGAATACAAAACTAAACACGTTAAATTATGAAATAAAATATACCGTCAAAATAGATATATCTTGATATGATAGTTCATAAACAACAATATTTTTAGTTTTTATTACACATCTTTATCGCAATGTCATCTTAAAAATGAACGATTTAGATCGTCAAATTATATTCGCGTTGATACAAAAGTTGATATCGCTAACTTTAACGAATTTGAATTCGTTGAAGACGGAAGCACCCGTGAGCGGAAACAGGATAAATTTCACTTTATCTCCCCTGAGATTTTTTAAGATTATAGAGATCTCCTTTATAGTTTCTTGAATTACACTAATCTCCCATACTCTTAAATTATTATACAGATTCTTCCTTCTTGTTGAGTGAGTAAATGATCATAATACCATTTGTATGTAAATACATAAAATGAAGACTCAATATCATATTTCCAAATCAAAAAGTGATTTAGAGAGTTTTACTCTTCATACCGACTCCAATTCATACCCCACCCCCCAAAAAAAAAAAAAAAAAAAACTCCAATTCAAAATTTGTATCACTATTTCCAAAAAAAATAAAAATAAAACAAGTTGAGAGGTATTTTTGGAATTTAGAAGATAAAACACAAGGTAATATCAGCAATTTCAGTTAAGTTTTCCAACGCGTATAAACCGAGGGAGAATCTGTTTATTAGTTTCAAAAAAAAAATTATTTCTATATTCCTTTGAGTGATTTCTACACTCCTATTTTGGAGTATAGAAATTACTTTTTGGAGTGTAAAAATTATTTTGCTTTCAAAAACCATGGAGATCAGTATAATTTCAAAAATTAAAAAGGAGGTCCTTAAAATTTGATGAAACCTGAGGAGACTTTAGTAATATATCAAAATAAAAGCTGAGAGAGAGAGAGAGAGAGAGAGAGATGGAGTCCACTGTCCACCACATGTGTAAATGGGGTATTGACTTTTATGAGCAGCTTATCCAAAAACGAAAAACCTTTGTCTAGGTTGGATGAATCCGTATTGGTCCCGAAAACATGTTTTTCTTGTTTTCTCATTCGTTGTCTTTACTCTCCGCCGATTGATTCATCATCAACTTCCTCATAATTTACGTTTCCATTTTCGTTCCCATTAGTTATAGAAAGATTTTAGTTTCTATTTCCTTGATATCCGGATCCCAAAGAGACCAACAAAAAAGGAGGAAACTCACAATAAAAAATTTAAAAATTATTTGCAAACTTACCCCTAAAACTAGACCCTTTAAAAGTTATCATTGATGAGTATTACATAATTGGTCATTTAATTAACGTAATGGTAAATTACAAACTTGCACATTAACTGTAACAAGTACTCAAACTTCTGACACAAGTACAATT
>BRYF01000015.1:7470000-7475000 GCA_030159135.1 Actinidia polygama | reverse complement strand
ATTAGTTTTTTTAATTTTTTTTTATCCATAAGCAAAATTAAAAATTGTGACAAACACCCACACCCAACTTTTAAGATAGAAAAAAGTTAGAAGTTGCTACGAAGCAATAAATATGCATTTTATGACTAATTTTTTCCTAGATTTTTTTGGGAAAATAAATTCGCAAAATTTATTGCCAAAGAGAAGTTTGTGAATCATTCACTATACCAAATTTTGACCTTAAGAAGTGTTAAATCTAAGAAGTGTCAAATTTTAAAAATTATATTCTAGTCATGTTGCTTCCATAGTCTAAAATCTAAATGGTATATTGAGAAGAAAAAAATAGAAACCCTAATCAAATTTATCGGCAACAACACTAAAAAAAAAAAGATATATTTTTAAAATCATACTTATAGTCTCTTTTTTAAAAACCCAAACGTGATCGATCATATGACTATTTATATCCTATCAACTATACTTTTTGAACAGAAGATCTACCCATCGTCTTCATCAGCTAGATAACAGTTGTGCGACTGCGAGGCCCAATAGAAACCTAGCTGGGTCACATGGAGTGGGCCCAAATTACAACTCAAGCCCAACTTGATCCACATTTTCCCATCCAAGCACAGTGGATTCACTAAATCAGCCCAAACTTTGCCCGATAAAACGTAGGGATATCTGGGCAAAGTTACCATAATAACAAAAAAGAAAAATTATATTTTGAACCACACAATTTTATACAAGAGTTTTTAATTTTTCCATCTTAAACACTATAATTTTGAACATGTTACCATGTCAACCAGCCGTCCATCTCTGTAACGAGAAGTCAACGAAGCGGTCGGGGGAGATTAGGGGCCAACGATGTCGTCCAACCAAGGCAGAGCTGGCCTCTTGGGCTATGACCGCTAAAGCGGCCACCTTTAGAGCATCTTTAGCAACCTTCAAATATTTGACTCCATACTTCATCTAAATTTTAGTTTAGAAAGTCGCCTTTTATTTAAATTTAGATTTGTAAGTTTTAAATCTACCTAGGTTAAATTCTTAATGACGTGTGTGGGGGTGAGTGGGTTGAGCTTCAACTAACAATTAGTCCACCAAGCGTTTTATGAAATTGAGAAGTCTATTAAATTAAAAGATATTTGAGTTAAGGTTCCTCTACACCCTAGACTATAAAATACCAAAAAAAAGAGTCAAAATAGATTTGAACCACTCTCTCTACTCTTTCTCTATTACAGCCACAACCACACCGCCGTCACCATTGCCACCACCATCCATAACGTTAGGCCTTGCGTTGATCGTGACCGCTGGATTTACCAGGTTGTCAATCACCCCTGTCGGATTAAAAATCGTCAGATTGCGCTTGGAATCGGATTCTTACTCCAACGACTTCCCGCTTCCGCAGGTGGCGTCCTCAAGATAGCCGTGGACGAGTTCAGAGACGCACAACGAGTCATTGTCATCATTCTCGCTGTTGAGTGAAGTTCCACATCGCCTGAGAGACTCTTGTCTGCGTCTGTTTATAAGGTTAGAAGTTCCATCCCCTTGTAACTCGAGTTTTGAGGGTGAATTTTACTCCTCCTTCTTTAATATGGTATCAGAGTCTGTTGTTTGTTCTGATGTGTGGACCCCTCAGTTTACGCTTTCTCCTCACAATCTGTATCACGCTCTGCGTGAGGAGGAGTGTTGAGTGAAGTCCCACATCGCCTGAGAGACTCTTGTCTGCGTCTGTTTATAAGGTGGAAAGTTCCCTCCCCTTGAACCTCGAGTTTTGAGGGTGAGTTCTACTCCCCATTCTTTAACACTCGCCACCGATGTTTGGGCATGTTTTGGGCCATTTGCTGCCAATATTTGATGGAGTGAAACCAGTCACAGTTTTTTTCTTTGGCTAATGATCTCACTACTGAACCGCTACTGCTGTGCATAAATAGATCTTTAACACTATCTCTGCATTTTTGTCAGTGTGAGGGGGTCGAGGTTTTGGTGATGGAGGTGAATCTTTTTTACCTGTTAATTGAACGAGTACAACAAGGATCTCCGACAAGGGAGGGAGAGCCCAAAACTTGTGTTGTGGTGATCATTTAGAAAGCTTGTCAGGGGACATCTTTGAGCTTTCAGAGTTAAAGCTATAAAGGGCTTTTCTCGTACCAAGATCCAAAAATTAATTGGGCACGTATGGATAAGTTAGAACTTGAAAATGATCCCTTACATTATGGTAATGATACTTTATGATCCTTATTGCAAATTAACGATTAAATTTTACAATTCATTATTTTAAACATTGATCACTATTCGAAACAGTAAAATTTGATTATAATTCACTGTTCTAGGTAGCTAGTGACTAGCCGAAAAGTCGTCGGGCAGCCGCCAGTAGCCGACAACAATATTGAACATGCAACTAGGGTATGCAAAGGAAATGAATTATGGCAGTGATACAAAGAAACATGAAGTTCTAAGGAGAATTTTTTTGAGGGTTTACAAAGTAATGGGTATTTTTGTCCATTTTAACTGAATGAAGTTTTGGCTTTAAAATTATTTTAGATAGACTAATTGAGCTAAAAAAGTATTCTCATGGAGCTATGGCCAAAAGCCCCTCTATTTCACTAGTAGTGGTCTTAGTGGTCTCAATTCAATTGAGTTTCGTCTCCTCTCTTTCAAATTGAAGTTATTACTTTCGAGATTTTCAAGTAACTTAACAAGTACTCTTTCTCAATTTCTATCTATTCATTCCCTAAATTTTGACTGATTTGGTACTCTCTCTCTCTCTCACACACACATACTTACCTATCCCTCTTTGCTAAAAGTTCCATAACGATAATCTTTTTAATATTATATATAATTTTAAGTTTTATTTAGTAATTTTTTATTTTTGTGAACTGAATTCTGTTAATTTATAAAGTAACATTACCAATTTGTATACACCTATTTTCTTCAAAATACAATATTTTTACTCAATAGGCAGAGTTATATAAACTTCGTTATATTTACATTTCTAATTTAATTTTTTTAAATTTCTAATTGCATAGAAGACAAAATTATAAAAAAATATCATTATATTTATATTTTTAAATATATTTTTTGAACTATTTTTAATAGAAGAAATGTTTTTGTACCTTCACTTATGAACATAAAAAATAACATATTTAAATATAACGAGAGTACGAAAATCAATTATTTTCTTATAGTGGTTTTCTTTATTTTACTTTTTCAATTTTTTTTTCTAAAATACATAAGACCCTAATTTAAGAGTTCGCTTAGAACTCCCGAAAACTCAGTGCTAGACTTGAACCTAGGCTTCCAATAAAACCCCTAAGGTTTCATCTCAGACCCCAATTACTTGTACAACTTAAGCAATCACTCAAAATTTGCTAGGGAGACAACTACTATTTGATTTGGCAAAGTAAGCTAACACCAAGGAAATTCCTGTGGGGGCCACACAAATCATATTTTTTGGCCCCTAGCCAAAATAACTCTTAACAAAAACTACGTAATTTTGTAATTAGCTATAATACTTTATTTATAATTAGCCAAAAGTAGTAATTAACACCACAAAAAGATCGTAACAAAACAGGTACTAAATTATACAACAAATCGCACAACAAATTCTTAATCCAGATATAACTTTAAGCGCAACGTGCTTTGGTTTAGGAACACAACCACTAGTCATGGTGTTTCATCGCTACATAAAGGAGTGAGTACAAAGAGATGAGATTTTATCTTCTTTCATTTGAATCTTGAAGGACAATCTTGATATTATGCAAAATATACGACTACTAAGATTATTTTTCACTAAATCTCACTGCTTTTGGTGATAAAGAAAAATAGATTAATAAGAAAGTTGAAATTCTCACAATTTCACACCATAATTTACAATCCAAACACGAGTGGGAGATATCATTCTCATTGTTTCTTATCATTTTTCATTAAATGTCTCACACCAAACATACTCTTAATTTGATGAGCTTTCGCAATCAATCCATCTTTGAACAAAATCTCACACAATACCCCTTCGTATACAATATTTCACAATACCCGAAATAGAATAACCACTTAGAATAATGAAACATATTATATTTGCCGAGCAGTGCAAAATTGTATGGATACAATCTTCATTGTATCTCTTGATTAATTGGATCGTTTCTTTGTGGATTCCGATACAAAGTTTTTGTAGATGTTTCTTCGAGTATACCTTGATCATTTCACCTTTTCCCGTAATTATATGAATTTTTTTATAATATTCTTTTCTTGAATATCATTCAAAAATCACCAATTAATAACCCAACATTCTAGACTTTCATTAAATGAGAGAGAATTCCACCAGGGGCAAAAATACAATGAAGACTTTCATTTATATAACGGACTAATAGCCTGTTTGACGGAAGGAGATGGTCCCAAAATTGGCCATCTCCTTGATTTCTTCTCCCTCTTCTCTCCTTCTGCATGGTTTGGCGACAATTTTCTTCTCCCTGATTTCTTCGTCAATTGGCCTCCAAATTCATCCACAGCCGGAGAAGGGACAGATAGGGGTACCCCTGTTAGTGGTCACGCGGTCCTTCGCGTGGTGATGAAATGACCATTGTGCCCTCGTTTTTGGCTAAATAATTACCGTTGTGCCCTCGTTTTTGGCAGCTAAGGAGGATTTCCCCACGAAAAATTTCAATTTAAGGTTTGTAAGGAACATGTTTTGGGGCTTTATTGCCCTGAATTGGAGGTCGTTGAAGAGGGGTTGGGACTGAAAAATTGGTGCGATTGAAGCCATGAAGGAAGAATAAATTGACTTTATTTGCAGAGAAAGAGTGAAACGTGCGGTTTGGTAGAAGAAGAGAAGAGAGACGAAGAGAGAGAGAGAGCTTGGCCATTCAAAATCCCATGTTTCTTTTGTTTCTCATCTATTGGTTAAAATACAACAAACTCCCTCAGACTAAATTTCACTTTTCCCTTCAAGTTTTGTTTTTATATAAAAATGCGACGAGTTTGAATTATTTAGTCGACGTTATGAAATATGTGATCAGAGTGTATCGTAT
>BRYF01000015.1:7407500-7415000 GCA_030159135.1 Actinidia polygama | reverse complement strand
TTTAACCAAAATGACTAGGCAATTTGCTAGGAGCTGTTGGAGTTGATCTTAGGTAACCGGTATAGGTTTTTCACATTTTATGTTGGGTGTTTCTGAGGCCATGTTTGTTTTTCTTTCTTTTTTTTTTCTTTTTCTGTGTTTTCTGTCAGATAAATTTTATCATCGGGCAAATTTAACTATTTGTTACAGTCAAATATTACTAATTATCAAATTTGACTTTTTTGAATAGTAACTTATGTTCAAAATAACGAATGATAAAATTTAACTATTTTTTTAGCGGTGGCGGTGGCCAAAAAGAGTAAAACTCCATAATGAAGCAGATTGACGCATGATCAAATCTCATTTAAAAAATCTAAAAATCTAAAAGAAAAAATTGGTGAAGAGTCCAACGATAACAAACATTTAGTTGAACCAGATCTGAAATCACATTCGAAGAAGAAATCAATATATAACTATACTAGATCTGGAGCAATGGGTGTTGGGGTGTATAAAGCAAAGTCCGATAGCAGCGAGGTTGACGTCCGACAGCGTTGTAGATATCAGATATGAGAGAGAGGAGATTTGACAGTGATTGTGGCGGTAATGTCATAGGGATGACAACTGCGATGGAGGTGTGGTTGTGGCGACGATGACGGTATAGTTGTGGCTGTGGTAGAAAAATAGTAGAGAGTGTGACTTAGATATATTTTGACTTTTTTTTTCTTTTGGGGTATTTTTTTAGTCTAAGGTATGAAAGGAAAAATATTATCCAATAATAAATTTTCGCACATAAACCCTAGTTTAATGGACCCTAGAACAAACATCTTTTAATTTAATGAATTTTGCAATTTTATAAAGTACTTAATGGATTAATTGTTGATTCAATCCAAAAAATACCCATCCTCCAACCCAATTATTCGTAAAACTTCTTTGGTTAACAATTTTCAAAACGTAAACATGTTTCCTTTGACATTTGTTCAATTTTTTTAATAAAAAAAGAGCCTATTTTTTAAAAAAATATAAAAGATCTTCTGAAAATTGTTTGACTTTTCATTATTTTTAGAAAAATATCAAAATATATTTCCAAGTTATTGGAAATCGTTATTTAGACAAAAAAAAGAATTTCTGAAAGTGTAGTAAGAAATTGCTTTTGAAAATAGCTATGGTAACGTGTGTGTTTGTTTTCAAAATAACTTTTGAAAAGTGTTGTGAAAAATTGCTTCTGAAAAACAACCAAACAGGGCATCTTCATTCATGCAACGGAAGTGGAACAAGGGTGAAAATATTGGGACAACTGTTATAATTACCATTTTTGTTGTGAAAAAGGTGAAGGGCTTAATAGCTTTTCTGGTCCCAATGTATTTGCAAAGTACCATTTTAGTCCCCAATATATCAATAATATTTTTTTGTACCCAATGTACGAAAAGTATTTTTAATTGGTCCCCAGATCGAATGGCATCCAGTTTCTTCATTAAAACCATCGGTATATTACGAAATTTGCACCCAAAAACACTTGTGAATTTCCCAATGAAAAATCCCACATAAATTTGAATGGTAAATATTTCCAGATCTTTATAGTTTCAATTTAAACAATTAGAATTCAATAGTTTTAATTGGTGTTAATTCGGTTCCTCTGTCAACACTCATTAAGAATTTAGATAGAAAGTAAGCACATGAGTTTACATTACCGTTTTTAGACACTATTATTACAACCTTTGGTCCTTTTAGTTTTTAAAAAGATTCACTTTGGTCTCTAAAAAAAGTCACATGAGTTTTCACATGCCTTTTTCCATCTAAATTATTAACGGGTATTGACAGAGGGATCAAAGTGACACTTTGGTCATACTGCAGGAACCAATGGTGAAATTTACCCAAATTTGAATTTGCAAATTCAGAAATTGTGAGGTAGTGGACGAGAACAAAGCAAAGATAAAAAGAAGATAAATTATTCTGGTTATTTTCTTTTGAATGGAATCCAATGCTTGTTCATGAAAGGACACAATTCACATGAAATGACCCACTGTGTTTCTTTCAAGAATAATTGCATCCCATCCCCTCTATATTCAGCTAATTTCCAATCAAAGCATGTTGTGACAGGCTGCAATATTAATATAGTGTTTAGACATTTATGAAATTATGTGTAATGTAGGGGCAATGTAATGACAAGTTTGGTAGAATTGTGTACAATAATTGCTTGGTTAATTGAAAAAGGTAAGTCTTGGAGTTTCAAGCCCTAAGTTCCAAGTTCGAATTTCTCTCCGTAGTCATTCATTCGAGCAATTAATACAAAGATTCTGGCAATTAGTACAAAGATGAAAGGCTCGGGCGAATTGTACGTAGTCACTCTCTCTAAAATACCATGTGCACATCACTATCAAGCTCATGTTCCTTTGAGTCAAGTTAGCCCCACCACCACCAACCACCCAACCTCCCCTTGTGCTTCCACCACTAAAAGCCCATTCTCCTTTCAATATTTTTTTGTCACAAAAGAAAAAATGTCCAAGAATATAGTTCCTCATTTCCATAATTCTATTTCTACCTCCCCTAGTTGTCACCTAACTTTTCTTCACCATCCCCATTCCATTCCCACCAACAATAACATTTTTATTATTCAAAACCAGAAGTCAAAAAATATTAAAACGGAGCTTCAAAAAAATACATTTTAGAGATCTAAGTAGAAGTGACAAACGCTCTGATACAATTTTTAAAAATTTGCAGCAAACACCCCATTCATTCATCACATGACCTCTCCATCTAACCCCCTCAAATTGACAACTACCCACGAAAGTAACCGTTCTAACCTTTTCTTAAATGTAGCTTAATTTGGTTGGGCTCTCAAAATGGCTTTTAGCAACGGGGTAACTTCAGAAAGCATGTTTGTAGTTGCTATTATAGAGTAAAGTTAGTCAATATTAGAAAGCTAAAAATATGGCTTCTCTAACACATTCTTAGAGATCTGAAATCGCGCACAAATTCATGATTCAAACACAGTCTAAAATATCTGAATTCGTAACAAGTTTGAGAAATCAGTATCGAAGCATCTCTAAACTATAACAACGGGATTACGAAAATGTAATGATGCTTATACCCTTGTATTTTTCCCAAGTACAATATTTTATCTTATTTATTTAGTTTTCAAATAATGAATTGTCTCACAATACAGTTAATTAAATCACATAAAAATTGACAAAGAAACACAAGAAGAATCACAAGTCTTATTCAGCTAATACGAGAAAAAGAGCTGTATACATCACCTACACATCCTTAATCACTCCTCGCAAATCACAAGTGCAGCTCCAAAAATCAACCACAAAATCAGCAAAAAAACAGGTAAGGTTAAATTACATTTACACCCTTGTACTTTTACCAACTTCTCACTTTGTACCTTTCAATTTCAATTGTGTCTATCAAATCCTTTTATACTTTAGATCAATTGTCAATCTAGCATTTTTATCCATCTGCTATTTAATTGGGTAACGCAAAGAGGTTATGTTGCCTCATCAAAAGTGGCAATCACTTGTTCCTAAATTGAACGACATGTGCACGAAGTAATACATTGATACTTAACCTAAAATATAAAGATTTGACTGACACAATTGGCAATGAAAGATGCAAGGTGAAATTTAGGTAAATGTGAAGGGGTGTAGAGTGTAATGTACCCAAAAATAAACATGGAGGGGAATACAAAATAAATACCTTAACCTACTCCAAATTAAGAAGATAAGTTCAATTAAATCAATGACTTGATGATTAAGCAAGTAGCAGTGCAAACCCTCCAAACAAGGCTACCATTGCCATGCTGCTTCCATGCACCAAGGCTCCGTTCTCCGGGCTGGAGGTGACCGGTGGGGTGGAAACGAAAGGTGGTGGTGCCATGTCGGAGGGGGAGGGTGGGGTGGCATCCGTGGTCGGTGTGGCCATGGGCAGAGGTGGGGAGCCCATGGAGGGGCCAGGACTGATGGTGGGAGGGGGTGACATCATGGGCTGTGGTGACATGGCTGGTGGTGGGACACTAGGGGTCAGGGCCACTGTCGTGGTAGGTGTCGGAACCATGGTGGTGGGTGTCGGAGCCATGGTGGTGGGAGGTGAGGCAGGAGGTAACTGAGCCATGGAAAAGACCACAAAGGATAGTAAGGTGGTTAGCATGAGCATGGCACATTTGTGAGCCATGACTCTTGTGAGTGTGAAGAGATGTGCACAATGGTTTTTGGAAGAGAGAAAGAGAGAGAGAGAGAGAGAGAGAGAGAGAGAGAGAGAGAGATTTTGTTTTGTGAAGAATAGGAGAGGTTCAAGTTGAGGTTTGATATATAGAGGAAAGTGGAGGAAAATTTAGGGTATGGTGTGCCTATTCTTACATTGATTGCATTGAACTTTTGTGAAACCACATACAATTTTTGTCACGTGTAAGAAGAGAATTGGCAATGGTTGACAAACTGAAACCATAATTGGGTGGCATACTTTAATGTTGTGTTTCGATCAAAGATTTGGCGAGAGAAATAAAAATTATACATAATTAAATGGTCTAATTTTTCAAACACAGATTATCAAAATGAGAAGAAAATGGGTAAATATTTATAAAAAAATATCAAATTTTGTCTCGTTAATATGTATAAGTAATTTAATTTCTCTTTTTTGTCCCTTTCCCTAAAATTCAGCATCTAAATGTAGCATTAGTGTTGAGCATGAAAGCTTCCATGCCTGAGGTGTGGTTATAGAAACTTAACCAATTTACAAATGAATGGTTTTATTATTTTATTTTTGTACCTTTTTTCTTTTGGAATTGACTGTGTAAATTAAAGTCATGGTGGAGGAACCTTCTTCATTGCATCGTGTGTTAATGGTCCAACACATAAACACACCGTTACTTTCATACTTGCACGCACATACTCTCTCTCTCTCTCTCTCTCTCTCTCTCTCTCTCTCTCTCTCTCTCTCTCTTTGTGGTTTCACTCCCACAATATTTATTGGTGAACTATGCTTCTCTAAAATGCAAAATTTAAATTATAAAATAAAGTTGGTAATACGTAGGAAACACAGATACGAACTATTCATCTTGTAAAGAATACTGAGAATATCATCAACACAAATAATTATATTAATCGGAGATTGATAGTCACATAAACGAATCACATTGTTTTAAAGAAATGAACGGTCTATTCCAAAAACTATATTTATTATCTTCAGAAAAATGAATTCATCATATGACTATTGATACCCAATTAATTTAATCATATAATTAATTTAAGTTCAAACCCATAATTTTGCTAACTTTATCATAAAGTTTAACTCGCAATTCGCAAAGCTACCTACCCCAAAAACCAAAATTGGGGTTAAATGATATATGGAGAAGAAATGGTGCACATTTTTAAATCATGCAACTGATCCAAACACGACCCTATGAACCTATCATTGTGGTGGCCGAGGAGCTAACCTTGTATTGGGCCAAATCCCCAACTAGCTCACAAAAACACAATCTTACAATCATTTTTTGCTATTGGGGTCTTAAGGATGACAACGGATTCGGGGGTTACTGCGGCGTGGCAACCTAGCAATGACCCAAAACGATGTCGTTTTGCGTCAGACAAAAAAAAAATTCAACCAAAACAATGTCGTTTTTATCTCCAAATGTATTCGTCCCAAAATGACGTTGTTTTGGGGTGAAAACTCTCTACAACCCAGCAGGGACACAACTCGCCGCAGTGACCCCGAATCCGATGACAACTGCCGCATGTTAGTGTGGGCGCAGGTATGAAAGGCTACCCTGCATCTAGAAGAGGTAAAAGATATGATCCCATCTGTGGTCAGCAGGAATGACAACGGATTCGAGATTCACTTATCAATAGGGTTAGAGTTGATAAATGACTCGATCGAATAATAAATTCTTTAAACTTAATTTAAAAATTTAACGAGTTTTAAAAATATATTAGAGTTTAGTTTGTTTAACAAGCGAACTAATCTCGAACGAGTTTTAATCGAGCCGAACTCGAGTAATTTAATTTTTTTATATATTACAAAACTTATCGAATCGAGTAGTAAATTATTTAAATTTAGTTTGAAAACTTAGCACAACCATATAACGCAATAAAGGCGAGACCGGTAACCAAAATGCCCATCTTATTGCCATCTCTAGTGGTCACTCTTATTTCCCTAATCATGGGGTATGAATTAGCAAATTCCATGAATCTCTTGGGTATTAATAATACTTTTGGATTTGATTTTTTATATACATATATGTATCCAATCTACATAACGGACTAATTTGGATAACCAATCTCATCGTCCACATGTAGGAGCTCATTTAAAACTATGACAAAGTTCCGTATGAACTAATCCAACACATAAATTGATAGCACATATAAAAATCGAATCTCGAACCAACCTCTAGGTTACTCTGTCACACAATTCGTGAGTTTAGTGCTATGCGCTCTCCCAAATCGTGAATTCCCGGGATTGGTTTCTGCATATCCATGAATTATGTATTTTATTGGGTGAATTCGTTATTTAGGATTAGTTGTGGACTTCGAATGTAATTATTTTGGATAGTAAGGCGTCTGCAGAAATAGTTCTTTTAGTAAAAAAGTTTGCAACTAATAAGATTGGAGCACTTGCATAACGGAAGCCTTTTCCACCGAGTTGTCACGCTTTATTATTTTAATGTTAATATGTAAAAGCTATCCCATCTAAAATCAATGCGTACGGCATATAAAGTCATATAAATGTTTATTAAATCTATAATATAAGATATAATATTTTTAAATCTTTTAAATTATATTGTATTACTTAATGTTGGAATTAATTTAAATTAATTAAATGACTGAGATTTCACTTAAGACTATTTTTTTTTTTAAAAATCATTTTTTTCTTATCAAATGTGTGGGACCCACATAAGTTGTAATCGAATGTCCAAAAAATCTCTAAAGCTGGGCATATTTTTTACTAATTGGATTATTTTTTTAGTGATACCCATACACAAAAAAAATAAACTAAAACACTCATTTATTTTTCTCTCATTTCTTCTAAACTAGCAACACTTTTTCAAAATCACTATACTTTCTAATTTGTTTTTTATTTTGTAGCTATATATCTCTTCGTAAATGCATGCAATGTGTTTCTTATATGACGTTTATATTCTATCTGTTTTTTAGGTTATAAAATTCTAACAAGTATGTCTAAAATGTGATATCTTTTTTTTTGACGTAGTGCTTATGGGTAAGAGCAAGGACAATTACTAGTGTTTAATATTATAAATATTCTCTTCGTAAATGCATGCAATGTGTTTTTTATATGACGTTTATATTCTATCTGTTTTTTAAGTTATAAAATTCTAACAAGTACGTCTAAAATGTGATCTCTTTTTTTTTGACACAGAGCTTATGGGTAAGAGCAAGGACAATTACTAGTGTTTAATATTATAAATATTCTCTTCGTAAATGCATACAAATGTGTTTCTTATATGATGTTTATATTCTATCTGTTTTTTAAGTTATAAAATTCTAACAAGTACGCCTAAAATGTGATCTC
>BRYF01000015.1:7282500-7285000 GCA_030159135.1 Actinidia polygama | reverse complement strand
AATTTGTGCTGAATGTTTATGGGAGATTATATATTAAAAATAGTAAAAAATAATGGATTACGTATGATTGTAATAATGTTATACCCGAATGCACCGAATGCACTATTTTTTAGAAGGTGTACTGCAATCATTACTAGAAAATCTCGATTTGAGATATTTAATCCTCAATTTTCCCAAGTGGGATTTGTTTTTTCGCAAGACAAATCCTACAAGAAATACAAATATAATATGTATGAACACGCCCTAAACTATCATTTTTTATCATTTTCACTTCCTCATCTGAAAAAATATTCATTTACACCTCTCTTAACTATCAAAAGTTATCACTTTCACTCTTCCGTTAGTATTCCGTCCAAAATTCCGTTAAAACTTGGTCACATGACACATATGTGATTGGTTCTATGTTTTTTATGTCAAACATGCCCTTTATTTTGGAGAAACAAATTATATGCCTATATATACACTTTCATTGCTCTCTTTGGGCTCTTTCACTCTATCCACTCTTCTCACTCCGATATTTTTTATACCAATAGGAATTTCTTACAAAACTATAAAAAAAATAAAAATTAAATAACAAATAACAGAAAAAAATATGAACACAACATTAGTTTGTTCATTGAGTAAGTGTCAGTGAATTTCTCATTTATCTGATTACTCAATCAATTAAACAAATAGTGTGTTCATATTTATTTTTTATTTATTTTTTTATAGCTTTGTAAGAATTTTTATTTAGCATAAAATATATAGGAATGAGGAGTGGATAGAGAACGAGAAAGAGAGTTTGCGTAGAGAGAGAGAGAGAAAGAGCAATGAAAGTGTATATATGGGCATAAGATTTTTTTTCTAAAAAATAAAAGGATATATTTTGTATAAAAAAATATAGAATCAGTCACATGAGTGTCATATGATCAAGTTTTAACATAATTTTTGATAGAATACTAATAGAAGGGGTGAATGTGATAACTTTTGATAATTAAGAGATGTAAATGAGCTATTTTTTAAATAACAGGTTAAAAGTGATAAAAAAATAATAATTGAGGGGGTGCTTATATAATTAAGCCTATAATCATTGACTTTTTAACAAATATGGTAATACTTTTCAAAAATCCTCCGTTCATGATATTTTCTTGGTGGAAGTTGCTTGGAAAGTAAATCACCCTCTGATGAAGGTCAGACCCTCAGAGAGCATTTATTTCATTTTTCTATTGAATTTTGTTCAACATGACAATGCTAACTCAGAAAGTTTCGAGAAATTATCTGGTTAACAACTTGACACCTATAAAAGAAATACATTAGTAACCCTTTAAGTTTTACAAATTTACAAATAAAACCCAAAACTCTATCACTAGAAAAATAGTAAAGAATAAAATATAATCATGTAAGACCTCAATGATATAAAATATATTTGTAAGACCCCAAATTAGTGCTTGGCCCCGAATGAGTTCCTGCATGAATCTGTTGCACCGAACAGTCAATTTTCGGTCCTTGTGTAAAGGGTTGCGTCTCTTTCTGCACTTTCTTTTAATCTCAACCCTTATTTATAAATAAAAAAACAGTCAATTTTCTTGATTGATATGTACTATATTAACTTGGATATAACATTAAAGATTAATTATAACAGTCGAATTTCATTTATTATCATAATGTAATAGTTTTATAATTATCTGAGGTTAATGAGTACGTGTATAAATGTATAAAGATCTATCTATAAATAATAGGGTAAATTACACTGATCCCTCCTGAGATTTCAAACAATAACAGAAACCTCCCCTTAGATTTCTAAAATTACATAGACCTCCCCTGTACTTTTGTCCCCCTCCGTTAGCATGTTGATACTGAAATAGACGGAAATTGATGAGGTAAGTAGAAAAAAAGACTTGTAAATCCCATATTGCCCATTTTTGTGATGTGTATAGACAAAAATACCCTTCACATCCATACTCAAAAGACATATTTAACCTTTGTTCGAGGTGTTTTGGTTAAGTGGGATAGAAAGTGTATGAGTTAGTTCGGTGGGAAAAAAAAGCACCCCAAACGAGTTTAGAAAATGGCTAGATCCAACATGAATGTGGGCTTGAGACATCGGGCTGACTCAAGACTATGGCTCCGTTTAGCATCATTTTTTTTTAGCTTTTCGGCTGACTTTTTTTGCTTAAAATAAGCAAAAAAAACAATCAGAGTTGGCTTTTTTGCTTTTTTGATTTTGCCTATTTGCTTGGTTTTAGCTAAAGTAAAGCAAGAAAAGCAAAAAGTTAAAAAAATTTGGCCTTTTAATAACTAACTTAAAAAACTTAACTTTTAAGCATTATCAAACGGAGCCTATGTCCGGTTGTGTTTTGGGGCTTAGACAAAATATGGCCTGTGGTTTAGGCTTTTGAAGGCCCAAAAGTTAAGAAAGATAAGAAAATGGCAAAATATAAAGTGTATGTAAAAATATAGAGAAAAATGAGTTTTGTGAGAAATTTAGTAGAGATGGAAAGCCAATGTAGTCTCGCATAGT
>BRYF01000015.1:7232500-7235000 GCA_030159135.1 Actinidia polygama | reverse complement strand
AAAAGTAAAATATTTAAATTATATATTTTTGTGTGCTTCTCAATATATCAATTCAAATAAAAATATTTTCTCATAACACTTTCATTTATTCAAATTTTCTTATAAAGTTAATTATTTTTTAATTAATTAATTTTATAATAAATACAAAAAAGATTTTTAGTAATACATGAATGATTTTTTTGAATTAGATAAAAAAAATTATTTTTAAGTACATTTAGATTAGAAGCACATAAAAAGTAAAATATTTAAATTATATATTTTTTAAATTAATTATGGATAAAAACAAAGATGGTGGTGTTCTAATAAAAAATTAATTTTTTTATGTAATGATTTTGTTAAATTTAATAACAAAGTTTAATGTTAAAGTACATTTAGATTGTAAACACTTAAAAAGTAAATTGTTTAGATTGTTTTTATAAAAATACTTATAATAAAAACACAGTTTTGTCTATGAATAAATGGTGGTATTCTAAAGAAAAAATCTATTTATTTTAATTGGTGTATTTAAAAATATATAAACTCTAAATTTGGTCTTAATATTTCTATCAAAAAATAAACTCCTTAGAGGAATTTCGATAATAATTTTAAAAATAAAGAAAGTTAGTGATATTTCAAAAATTATAATAAAATTAATTATATTTATCAAAAACATCAAAAGAGGTCAAACAAATTTACCCCTGTGAATTGTGTTTTCCTTTGCATTGATACAATTAAAGCTAATAAAGTTTAGTATTGCAATTTAAAAAATAACCTAGAGAAAAAGGTTTTCTTACTTTTTTATATAGAAAAATGTCATTAAACCCACATTCATAATTGGTTAATACAAATTTTATTTTATAAGCGAAGCAAAGGGATGTAAATAAATGAAAGCAATGTAATCAAGTGATTAATTATTTTTTTTGTATTAATTATCTACGTGCTTAATAAATTATATTATCTTTTTATATAAATTTTTAACTCAATATTTTTCAACATGATTATATAAAAAAGATATTTTTTTATAAAAAAAAATACATGATTATATTGTAATCAAGTGATTAATTATCTACGTGCTTAAGAAATTATATTATTTTTTTTTATAAAAAATTTTAACTGAATATTTTTCAACATGATTATATGAATAAAAAAAATTACATGTGCATAGCACATGATGCTAATAGCATTTTTCTACATGCAGGCGGGGAGTCAGGAGATTAGTTCAGTTGGGTCAAAATCATAAAATTATAAGATAATAGTATTATTTTTTTTCCAGTGGGGTCATTGCCCTTTGGTAGATCAGCTCTTGCCTACATTTGTGTTTTTTCCTTTTGCTTTAGGGTAAATTAATGGGTGATTAATTGTAAGACCCTAACCTGCAATTCGCGTGTCAAATTAATAACCGGCTAATTTCATTTAATATTCGCGATCCCCATATTTATCTAAAATTATGATAATTTTTGTATATTTTCTTAAAATATTTTCTTTTACATAATATTAAACAAATGCGTGAGAACACCAAAATTTTCCTTATTTCTTGAAGTTTCTAGCTTTTCTGTGTTAATTTGTTCCCAATTTTCAACAAGTGTTAAGGACTCCTTACATTAGATGCCACATGGCTACACCAAATCAAATCATGCACCTCTTGGACACTTTTTCATTTCTTAGAAAGTGTTGGGACTTTCTTACTAATTTGTCTTCTTTGTTGAGAGAGAGAGAGAGAGAGAGAGAGAGAGAGAGAGAGAGAGGAGATTTGGAGAAGCTGAGCTTGCTTCTTGGAAATTACGTGGACACTTCATGCTTGATGTGGCAAGCTTAGATGATTGGTGGCAAATAAATGGCCACATGGCAATATAATGAAATTTTAAGACACTTCAAGGAACTCTTTATATATATATGAAAAATCACTCATATTATTCCTACTCAGGTAAAATTTAAATTCCTTTTCATTTCTTTAGTTCTTCTTCTATTTTAAGTCTTATTAGTAAATATATGATTTAGCATATATAGCCCTCCGAATACATCGAAAAAATCGCATTTATACGTATTTTTAAAATCAAAATTCGAATAAGTCGGAGTTCTATTTTACTACTAGACCATAATTTGTATTTTTATCATAATTTTTTCATATGATTTCTAAATTACTCAATTTAAGTTGCGTTATAAATATATTAAAATTATCTACAACTTTTATTCAAAACTTTCTTTCAAATTCAGACTATAAGTGATTCGAAATTGGCCTTCAATATAAATTTTAAAATTAGAAAGAATGTTTGACGATTTTTAAAAAATAGTTATGTACCTTAAAAATTCATGATATTTTTATTGTAGATTAATATATGTCTCTAGTGTGTTGTGTGAAATTTTTAGAGTCAAATTAGTTATGAAAAATTTAAAAAAATAATAATCTGGCTGACTGTCTTTAAAAATTCAATGTATAAAATTAATCCGAATTATTAATTTTAAAATATTTTCTAACTTGAAAATTTATGAAATATATTCATAGCCACGAGAGTATTAAATC
>BRYF01000015.1:7222500-7225000 GCA_030159135.1 Actinidia polygama | reverse complement strand
ATCCCAGCAAACTAACCCCCTTTACCTCAAATCGATTTTTGACACCGTCAGATATGAAGATCAGGTTTCCATGATCATCATACTAAATTTTCATCTTCTTCCAACATCATCTCACCGCTGATTTCAACATATTTGATCACTTATGATCATGAGTGACCACACCCTATAATTTCTCTCAAATCTCTCTATTTTTCTCTCTTCCTCCCGTGTCTCTAATTCTCTCTTTCTTTCTTTCTCCGTGTTCTCTCTCCCTCTCCCTCTATCCTTATATATAAAATATAAATATTATTTTATTTATTATTTATTAATTTATTTATTTTTTAAACCCATCATTTTGTCTCTTTCCTTTTCTTTTTCTTTTCTCTTTTTCTTTTTCTCTTTCGCATCTTTCCATCTTTCGGCCGAAAGTCCCTCCAATTTGTCCCCCATTATGCCTAAATTACACTCAGCCCCTTCAACTTATAATTACATTATATCATCTCAATTTAAATGTTCTCTTTATCTTTATCCCAAAAGTTATGAATTTTTCAATTTAAACCTAATTTAAAATACACTTAGGTCCACTAATCCACATGTGGCCTAATTAACTATACATGAATTCAATTATACCCAAATTCAAAATTATTCATATATAAAGAAAATTTTATTTTATTTTATTTTATTTTGAATCCTTACAATACCTCCAAATTATTGGTGGGTTTTGGAGTTATCTAATTAGTATTAAATTATTCCCTGGACGTTCTGTAAACAGTTACAGTTATCCTTGCTATATTTCGCAGTGGATTTGGAGATAGGTGCTTGTTGCTAGCATTTTCATTACGTATAGTTCTCCCATATTCAAAGAAGAACTTACACTGTATACCATTTTAAGGTAAAAATTTCCACTTCTATAGTGTTTTTATAGTGGGTTACATTCATAATAGGTTGGATTGTTTTGGTTCTTCTGCTTTCACCATTCCTCAATTGAGCTTTCTGAGAATTGCCATCTTCACTATTTTCCATTTGTAATGTTATTAGCTGATCTTCTTTAATTTTCGCTGTACTCTATTGGAGTATAAACCGAGGTGGTTTGGTTCTTCATGAGCGGTAGCATCTTCCAATTTATGAAGTTACCAACGTTTTATTACTATGTGATGATAATAAGGGTGTGTTCTTAGTCGTTTTGGGGAGAAAATGTGGAAAGTTTTAATAGAACCCATTGTATAGTAATTTGTAAACAGTGTGTGGTCAAGCAGCCATATTGTCTGCTGGTATATTATAAAATTTTTATTGAGAGCACATGAGGTCATATCTTAGTAATCAACAGTATTATCTTAGAAGGGTTACACACACAATGTGCACTGTGTGTGTGCATTTCCCGTAACTGAAAATGTTACATTTTGGGGACGGTTTTGTAAAAGAAAAAATATACACATAATGTTCTCCCTTAATGAATAGTATAGATATATCGTATATTGGCATGCAACTGATGGTAGTATTGGTCGTGATAAAGTGACATGATTTTGGCGACATGATATGGCGACGTGCTTACTTCAGCCGGTAAGATTTTACCCTCAGGAAATATAATCTTGTATTTTTTGTTGTTAGCGAAATTCACACATTACATTTTTGGAGCTTAATTTGCAATAAAATACCATGAAATATCAAATCCAAAATCGATTTTGGTGGTGGGGTCTATATCGGCCTGTTGGATTTCATATACCTTCTGATTGGAAAATGCCGCGTCCTCTGTTACAAGTTTCTCCACATCTGCACGATGCGACATGGAATTCGTGTAGTGAAAATTAGGGATGTGAAGCGGTCGGAGTAGAAATTCGTGTAGTGAAAAGTTTTAAGACGCCTTGTCATTTCTTCTACCTACATTCAATCTGCCAGTGCCAACCTTGAAAATGGGTGAGTTGGTTAATTATGTGGCGGTTTTGACACGATGTTTCACCAAAATCTAATCCAAATCACGATGTTATTTTCTTATTTCTGAGTGGGCATCTTCAATCTTTTTAGGTTTATGCTCTTGTCCGGGAAAAAATCCGCCCGATTTTAATTTGCACATACAAGACAAATGCTCAGTTTGGCAGAGTGAAAATTAGTTTGTATTTTGGATATTCATTAATTGGTTTTTATTATGTCGAAGGAGAAAGAAAAAACAAAAAGAATTAGAGCGATGAGTTAGAAAAAGTGTAGTGTAATGATAACGGATGGTGGGGGGAGTACCAAGTACATAAATTATTTTTTAATATTTATAAGTGAATCGAGTTGAGACAGGTGAAGCTTTCGTCGTAAAATTCAACAAGCATACTCACCCACCTCACGAAAAATAAGTTTCAACCCGCTCATCCTCTCAATCCTCGTGAGTTGGCACTAGTCGACAGGTCAATAGGTGCTTATTGCACACCCCCATCCAAAGGGAGGATCCCATGCCCGTTTGGTCATCCACAAGTCTTTACCAATTTCTTGGTCTATGTACCTAGGGCTAGGGATTGAAATCTTAATCTTTGGTTTA
>BRYF01000015.1:7192500-7195000 GCA_030159135.1 Actinidia polygama | reverse complement strand
TTCCATGAGAATCAATTAACCCTACTTACTCTAGTGTAGCTCCGCCCTTGTGTGAGACTATGACTAGTAAATGTGGTGGGTATATGCATAAAGAAGTATCAATTCATGCTTGGTTTATTTCCTAAATTAGGTCAAACTTAGAGCTTGTCCTTAATTTGTCTTATTTGTTTCTCATACAACTTAGCATTTATTTGATAGGATAAGTTTGAGATAAATTTAATTCTGGTTTGGGATAAATCGGATTATTTTTTATTTTTAGTATTTTTTTTATTTTGCAGCAATTTTTTTATAGTTTTTTTATAGCACAATATCTCAACTTTTCCTAATTGGGTACACAAGAGAAACTAATACGAGGCTCTTAGAATTGATGGTTAATCAAATCTCCAGTAATTTCTAAAGGGACTCGGGCTAGCGAATTCTTAAACACAAGACCAAGGTCCTCCAAGTGCAGCAATTTGATTCGTCTTTCCTAGAATAATCGGTAAAGTAAAGAAATTACTAAAAAACATTAAAATCCAACTTTGCCCAAATGGATTTTACGAAGTAATCCTTTTATTTTTATTTTTTTTTTCGATTTTTCCATGAAGATGAACTTCTGACAAAAAAAATTCACTAAGGCTGTATTTGGATCGAGAGAAAATGAAATGAAAATAAAAAAGTTTGATGATCTAATTGTTCAGAATTATTGGATCCTCTATATTTTTCTTTTATTTTATATTTTTCTCGCTAAATCTTTTATCGAAACACAGCCTAAAGACAAAAATAATATAACTAGTGGTTCAATTTACCCCAAATGGGGGCTAAGTTGGAATAATCTTAAAGGTTTTTGTTAAAAAAATCCAAAATATGATTTAGGTAAAAAATCCAATTAAAGAAGGATTCATCAATGCAAGGGGCTGTTTGGATGATTGAGAAATCGTCCCCCGGCAATTATGGTCCTGCCTAAAATGCAAGGATTCTTGGTTCATGACAATTTTAGCAGGTCTTACTTCACTTCTGTTGGCTAGGCCAGCTGGTTCCATCACACAATTGGACAACATGTTTTAGCACAAATCCAAACAGGTCGTAAAAAATCTCAAGTATTTTGCCAAATCACCTCCAATGCCTCTTTGACGGGTAAATTACAATTTACATCCTTGTATTTTTATCAAAATCTCACTTTTCATCTCACCACTTTATGGATCATTTAGTAATTATCAAAGATTTTCTTACAGATTTCTTACGAAAAATTTAATTTTAACCAAATCCATAGAAGGAAATAAAAATTACTTTCTCTTTCTTTTTTTTCACTTTACTTTCTATTATTGTCACTTTTCATCGTAATCTTCACTCTAAACGGATCCTAAGTGTAAGAACTTGACTAACACAATTAAAACTTAAGGTTGCAAAGTATGATATTTACTTCTTAGGCTGTGTTTGGATTAAGAATTTAGTGAGGGAAAGAAAAATAAAAAATAAAAAAGTTTGAGGATTCATCAATCTCGAACCGTTGGATTCTCTAACTTTTCTATTTTTTTTTTATTTTTTCCCATGAAATTCTTAATTCAGACACAACCTTAGAGGATGTTTGGTATAATTGAATTTATGTTAAAAATAATTATTTAAAAACAGAAATTGAAAAGCATCAAAATGAAGTTTTAAAAAATAAGCTTTTTCTGATCTTTTTAAATTTATTTTTAACCCATCAAAATGAAGTTTTTGTTTTGTTATAATTTGATAGTTTAAATTTCAGATTTATTTTGTATTTTATTTATCACATCTAAATTCAGCAGATTTCTGGTATTTAAATGACAGGATTAAAAATTTCACTTCACTTCACTTCTATTATTGTCACTTTCTATTGTAATTTTCATTCTAAACCGATCCCGGGGTAGAGCTTGACTAACACAATTAAAAATAAAGAGTGCAGAGTATGAGATTTACCCTCTTAAGCCGTGTTTAGATTAAGAATTTGGTGATGAAAAGGAAAATTGAAATGGAAAAGTTAGAGGATCCAACAATCCCAAACCGTTGGATCCTCTAATTTTTTACTTTATTTTTTATTTTTTTTCACGAATCATTAATCCAAACACAACTTTAGAGGATGTTTAATATAGCTGAACTTACATTAAAAATAACTATTTAAAAGCAAAAGTTAAAAAGCATCAAACTGAAGCTTTCAAAAATAAGTTTTTCTTCAGTTTTTTAAAGTTATTTTTGGCCCATAAAATTAAAAACTGCTAAATATTCTGACACAATTTTCAACACAGAAAAAAACAACATAAACTAGTCTTTATAAACTGCACCAAGCATGCACTTAACAAATGAAAGTGAAGTAATTTCAAATTTTCTTTTTCTTAACCAACCCAAAACTCAAGAAAAGCACAACAAAACAATTATTGGATTCCAAAACACAGTCATGAAGTTTCCACTCTCCAAAAAAACAAGGCCTAGAGACATTAACTGGACAGTGTGGTGGTACAATGACCATTATTGTGACTTGTGAGAAGCAGATTCCAGC
>BRYF01000015.1:6970000-6977500 GCA_030159135.1 Actinidia polygama | reverse complement strand
AGACATTTGGGTTACCCAAATGCTGTTTATGGGTCTGTTGACCCACTGCATTGAATCCACAGAAGATGGCCCAATATTGGTGAATATTTTCAGTTTGGGATATGGATTTTTGATTTTTTTTTTGTTCTTTGATTTTTGAGTGTTTTTTTTGTAATTTTTTTTCCATTCAATTAAAATTTTATACTTTTTCAATTCCTCTTGATATGCGGAGTCTAAAAATGTAAAAAATTTCATCTAATTCGGAAAAAATTCACTAAAGATGAAAAAAATATTTTTATCACCAAAAAACTGTATCAGAATTGCGCAACTTATGTAAAAATATCATATTTTATTCGTTTTAAATCGGATCAAAACACATTTTATATCATTGAAAAACTATTGAAAAGGAATAAAATATAATGAAAACCAATTTAAAAAATAATGAATTTTAATTACGAAAATAAGGCTGAAAATAGAATATTACGTCGGGCATTCAAGGAAATCGACAATTTTGCATAAATTAACTTGACAATTTTGCATGAATTAACTTATTTCTACTATAGCTAAGCCTGATGATTTCCTAAAAAAGGGTTGAGGGATTCGCAAGAGATTGAAAGCTTGTAATCAATCCATAATCGATATGGAGTTTAACATTCAAGTTCTTCATCATCGAGCAGTGATTCAATAACATGGCCTAAAAATTATGGCCGGTCAAAATATGATATCTACAATAACCAAATCAATATGATTCATAAAAACAAGTTTAACCGACTATTTAAGTTGCTATTATTAGTTATTAATTTATTGAAAGGTTCATATTAAAAATTTCTGGCTTTTAAGTGTTTACATAATCTTATTTTGTTTGAAAAAATGATTCATCGAAAAAATGAGTCAACATTGACACATCTGAGATCGCCAAATGTTTAGGAGGTCCTCTACTCAATCCCTTTCTTTCTTCTTGTTGCTGCATATATCGTTCTTACACATTTTCTCTTTGTTTCCCAAGTCTCTAATGAGTCAAAAAGGTCCAATTTTGGATGATTCCATTCTCTACATCTAACATTGGGTTTCAAAACCTTCTAGATAGTCATCCTATATTTGAACAATTAGCAATTCTTCTAGAAGTAATATGGGTTTCTCGTGGCAAGGTACTATTGGTTGGTGGTCCTGATTATGAGATCAAATTAACATGTTCGTATTGGCTCATCAATAGCATCAATCTCATAAGTATTATACCAAATCCCATCAATCGAATCACTTTTTCGAGAAATACAAGACATCTAAATCACACAAGTAAAGAGATCAATTCATTAATAAGAAAAAACATGAGCATGACTTGGACTTGTAGTGATGATTCAGTAGAATTCTGGGCCATAGCCGATGAGTGGATTGATGAGGAAGAAAAAAACGTCTATATTCAGCTCGCCAACTTAACGGCAGAAAAAATGACTGATTCAATTCTACTGAGTCTGACTCTGATTATTTTTTAAAGAATGACTAGTTTTCAAATGATTGAACAACCGGTGACAATTTATTTACAAGACTTAATTGACATTCATAATTTTTATTTGAATTTCCGGTCGAAAGAGTTTTTTCTAATGAAAAACTTTTAAGGCCCAATATGATTTCCTTTTCCAAATATTTTTTACGAATACACTCTTTTGCTATAGCAATACGTTTTTTTGGAACTACCATTATAAATTTTAGGGGTAACTCATTATTTTATTCGAATTGGATGTAAAAGACATCTATTGTTCCAAAGGAATCATTCTATACTATTCATTATCTATTTGATTTTTTTAATTTTGAAATAGCATTCTCTTCAATAAATAGAAATGTGAAAATCGCAGTAAATATATTCGAAATATAATAAAATATTTCAAAATTATTAGTAATAATAAAATAAACAAAAAAATAAATGGAATATGATATGGGATTTTTTTCTATTAATTGGTCGAGGTCAAGGAAAAAATACACCTAATTAAAATATTCAAATTTGATTGAAATTACTAATTAATTAATTAAAGTATTAAAGTATACATAGCTATAGCTTGATAAACAAATTCTTACTTTTTATAATCTAAAAAATAACACTAATCTCTTTTACTTTTAAAATTATTGTCAAAATTTTTTATAGAGCTCATTTTTATGTAAAAATGACAAACTGACACTATAATTTAGGGATTTTAATTTTTTTTCCTCAATACACCTATTAAGATAAATTAATATTCTTTTTTCTCAAAATATTATTTATATATAAATTATTTTATTTTAATTTTCTATCAATAAGTATTTTTCTTAAAAAATAATTGATCTAAATAGTTTATTTTTTAAGTACTCATAATTAAAAATGTACTTAAAAAATAAAATTTTGTTATCAATCATTTTTTTTAAAAAAAATGATCTAAATATTTTACTTTTTAAGTACTCGTAATCTCAACGTACTTAAAAAAACAAACTATTTATCAATCATTTTAAAAAAATAGAATATTTATTTATCTTAATGGATGTATTGAGAAAAAAGTAATACACCTACCTCCCCTGTAAGTGTATTGTTATTTTATTTTAATTTTTATTAATAAATTTTTTTTTTATAAAATATGTATCCAAGTAGTTTATTTTTTAAGTACTCCCAATAAAAAATGTACTTAAAAATTGTTTTTTTTATCACTATTTTTAAAAAAAAATAAACTATCTAAATAATCTAAACAAACTTAAAAATAAACTATTTATCAATTATTTTATTTAAAAAGAGAATATTTATTTTATCTTAATGGATGTATTGAGAAAAATATTTGGAAGTCCTAAATTAAATGGCCAGTTTGTCATTTTTTTTATAAAAATGAGCTGTAGGGAAGAATCTTGACATTAATTTCAAAAGTAAGAGAAGTCAATTCTATTTTTAAAGTTATAAAAAAAATGATTGTATTTATCAAAAATCTCAAGAAAAGTCAGAAAGTTTACCCAAAAATAAATTTATTTGTATCATATTTGTCCGAAATTTACTATCACAAGTTATGATGTTAATTCTCAAGAGCAACTTGGTTAATTTTGGCACCTCAGACATTTCTTAAGATGCCACAACGGTAACTTCTGTTTCTAAGTAAAAAAACACATACTTTTAAAACTGTTTAAAAATTAACTCTAAAAATTTACGAATTTGATGATTTTAAATTCGAAAGAATCAACTTTTATCAATATAAATGTTTTGATAAGTACGCTATGTTATATGGAGGGTACGTTTTCGCGAGTGAAAAATATAATTATTTGCCTGTCGTGAAACTTTTTGTAAACTAAATTAAGAGAAATGAAGAAAATATAAAATTCTGATCTAACAGTAAAAAAAATCATAAAAGAAAAAAAATGCAAAAATAAAATTAGCTATATTAGCTTAACCAAACCAAATCAAACTAAACATTTGTCTCAATCAATTGGGATAGCTACATGAATCATTTTTATACTATTGAGCTAAAATAGCTATATTAGCTTAAAAAAATTCCAAATATCGAGGTAAAATCACATGCTTTTTAAAAAAATGTGATTTGGGGGCAAGTTTTTTTTTTTTAAAAAAAATCCAAATCACATGTTAAGTTGTTCTGTTTGTTTTGTAAGTGGTCATAAATTTGGCAAATTTACCTGTAATTTCTTGTCTTTTGTGTTAAAATATACCCATATACGAATCAATTATATCTAATGGTTATGGATTAAACTGACAATCAAACTGGTAAAATCAAATGGTAAACATAACTTCTTCTTTTTTCCATGTTTCATTTCAATCATAGTATTGGGAACCGACATATTAAAGTATTGGGAACCACTTATTTGTTTTTTCAGCAATAGTACGCGTACCATTTGCTTTTACTATTTACATTCACGATTTGATATGACACATATTATAATTATTGCTACAATAAATCTTATGAATTCATTGTTTCTAACAGTTATGATTTATGTCACATCATACGATAAGTTAAATGGTAATTAAAACAAATAATAAACATAATAGTTTAGTATTTGTTTTTTATGTTTCATTTCAATCATAGTGTTGGAACACACACAGTTATATATATATATATATATATATATATATATATATATATATATATATAACAATGTTATACGTATTTCTGATGCAACACATCTTACAATTATTTATATGAGTCCCGCAAAAGAATCGATTATATGTAATGGTCATAAATTATGTTACATTAGAGGATAATTAAAATAATAAAAACAGATAGTAGTAAGCATAACATTTTAGTTTTGTTTTCTTTCTACGTTTCATAAATTCAATGGGATTACAGTTTTGTTTCCTTCCCTTCTGTTCATTTCCAAACCCGTACCCTAAATTTTTGCATATTAGGACCCCTCTGTCCATTACCAAACGTGTAACGGGTACCCTATAACTATTGCAGATATTAGCTTCATATGGGAAGAAGCCATTGCAATTTTTGTGGTTGTTAAGTGGCAACGTGTGTGTTAGAGCGTCCACATTCCACAACACCATTTATCAATTTTAATTAATTTAATAATTATTTTAATACCAACTTTATTAGTATCTGTATTCTAGTTAATATTTTACTAAAATATTATTTTTTATAATTTATTTAACCGTCATATTTTTTAAATGGTCACATTATTCCACTAGTGATATTTTTTAAAGGAGATATTTTTTAAATGTTCATATTTTTAAAATAATCATATTATTCAAACATTGGTATTTTTTAAAAGTATATTTTTAAAACGGTCATATTTTTTTCAACCCTTGTATTTTTATGTGGTCTTACGGAATGAGGCAATGCATCTTTTAATTGAATGATATATGAATGGAAGGACAAATGTTTAGAAATTAATTGCTACAATTGAAAGTGGAAGGATCTATAAGAGATATTTTAGTAAAAATATAAATGTGCAAAATATAATTTATATTTTAAATAGCATCTGAACAATGACTAGTAATTGTAACAAATTAATTTTTTTATAGGCTATTTTAGCGAATCCTTTTTAAATTTTTCTTTGAATAAATTAGCGAATACATTATTGGCGAATATTTTTAGTTTGGGATATGAATTTTTGATTTTTTTTGTCTTTAAGAATTTTTTTTGTCGTTTAATTAAATTTTATACCTTTTCAATTTTTTTTGACGAGTGAAGTCTAAAACTATAAATTTTTCTATCTAATTCGGAAATAATTCACTAAAGATGAAAAAAATAATTATCCCCCAAAAAAACTGTATTAGAATAGCGCAACTTATGTAAAAAAATGTTTTATTCATTTTAAATCAAATCAAAACACATTTTATATCATTGAAAAACTAATAAAATGTAATGAAAACCAATTTAAAAAATTATAAATTTTAATTACGAAAATAGGGGTGAAAACAGACAATAGGCATTCAAAGAAATCGACCATTTTGCATAAATTAATTTATTTCTATCATTGCTAAACCTAATGATTTCTTGAAAAGGGTTGGGGATTCACAAGAGTTTGAAAGCTTGTAATCAATCCAGAATCAATATGGAGTTTAACATCCAAGTTCTTTATCATCGGGTGGTGATCCAACAGCGGGGCTTAAAAATTATGGCCGGTCAAAATGTGGTATCTATAATAACCAAATCAATACAATTCATAAAAGAAAGTTAAAAATCAGACTTTGAGAAATTACGAATTTGATGATTTTAAATTCTCCTTGAAAGAATTAACTTTTATCAATATAAAGTTTTTGACAAGAACGCATTGTATGTCGTTACAAGAGAAAAGTCATGTGGCAACATAATGACATCATTCACTTAGTTTATGGACATTAATTCTAAGTTTAAACGTTATGTAGAATGTAGTTTTTTACGAGAGAAAATTATCATTTAAGACCATGTGACAACAAATGATGTCATTTACTTGGTTTATGAAAATAACTTTAAATGTTACATAACGTACTTTTTTGCTAGTGAAAAATATAATTATTTGCCCGTCTTTTACTTTCTATAAACTAAATTAAGAAAAGTCAAAAAAATATAAAATTTTGATCAAACAGTAAAAAAATAATCATGAAAGATAAAAAAACACGAAAATCAAATTAGCTATATAAGCTTAACCAAACTAAATCAAACTAAGCATCTGTCCCAATTAATTGGAATCGGTTACATGAATTATTTTTATACTATTGAGCTAAAATAGCTATATTAACTTTAAAAAAAATAATCCAAAATCGGGGTATCTACCATGTATTGTTGGGATATTATTCTTTTATACTGCATATCCCCGTCGACCCCACGGAAGCAGCCATAATAAAACATACATGAAAAGAGATAATAACAAAAATTTTACGTGATTCGGCCCAAAATGCCTGCATCTGTGAGACCCTAACTCTCTTAACTTCATATTAGTTTGATTTTATGCATATATATAAAAGGTATTTAGACTAATCGAGGTGCTTGATTAGCATGCTATAATGTGTGTGAGTTATGAGAGATTTTCATATTTTTAAGTATGATTAGTGTATGATTAATTATGTTAATCTTGATTAATTATCTTAATTAATCATCATATTTAGATTAGATTAATCATGATTAATTATCTTAATTAAGATTAATTATGTTAAGTAAGTGGATTAGTGAGGTGTTTGAGTGTGAGTCATGTGTGTGGGAGTGTGTGTATGTGTGTGCTTGTGACATGTGGGAGAATAGATACACCCTTGTATCTATATTGGCTGCCAAGGGAGGATAGAGAGAAAGGAGGAGCTAGAGGTGCTTGAAAGATTGAGAGTTCCATCGTGAGAGGTGAGAGATGAGAGAAAGAAAAGAAGAAAAAAAAGAAAATAGGGGAAAAAGAAGAGAATTCAAGGTGGAAGGCTTGATTTCATCTTGTTTTCATCCATTGAGCTGGGTTTTATCAGGTATCTTGTATTTCTTGATGATTTCTAGCATGCTTTTATGTTGCATAGTCATGGAGATGGAGGAGGGAAGAAGAAGGAAGGGGGTGAGGGTTTTCATGGTGAAAACCCCAATTCATTCATGTTTTGTGTATTTTAGTGTGTTTTAGATTGATTGAGAATGTATTTATAGCTTTAGAACTTCATTTTTTGATCTTTGGTGGGCTTGTTGAAGTGTTAACATGGTGATGAGAGCTTAAAATCATATTTTGTGAAGTTTTATTTTCGAGCCAAGGTCAAGGTGTCGACACATGAGGTTGAAATGTCGACACATGGACTGAAAGTTGTGTTCTCTGGCTCAAGGTGTCGACACTTGAGGTTGAGGAGTTGACACATTAAAGAAAAATGTGTTATGTCTTCAGGTGTCGACACTTGAGATTGAGGGGTCGACACATGAAGCTGGAGGAGTCGACACACTTTAGTAAAATGAGCATAACTCTCTCTAAAAAATTCGGATTAATGCACCGTTTAAAGCAATGAAAAGTAGATTCATGGACCTTTCTATTGATATAAAATTAAAACTCTATTTACTTATGAATTGAGAGATATTTTTATTTAAAGTTGACCCAAAATTATTGACAACAATAATGCTT
>BRYF01000015.1:6925000-6932500 GCA_030159135.1 Actinidia polygama | reverse complement strand
CCAAAAGTTTGACTAATTTAACCCTCTCATTGCCTTCAAATTTTTCTTTAAGTTTATCGAGGCTTCTTTGGTTGATTTACAAGCAATTATTCTTGTGAAAATTACCTCTATACTGCAGCATGTATGTAAGTAAGTGTTTTTGGTTTCTTTGCCAAATCTTCTTCATATTTTTTGATCTGAGCTAGTGTAGAATTCTGGACAAGAGGTGTAAGGATCAACTTCTCTTTCTACGACTTTCCATAGACTCAAAACTTTAAAATGAGCCTTCATCTTGATAGCCCACATTTAATAGTTTTTTCCATTAAGATTAGAGAGCATTTGAGAAAAGGGATTCTCAAATGGATTTAATGCCATATATAATTTTATGTGATTAAACTCTCATCCCTCTAGATCATATGGCTTTGATACCACTGTTGAGAAATAAATGAAATAGAAAAAATACTTGCTAAAAGAGAGATAGAATCGAATTGAATTGGAAAAAATACTTGCTACATTGACTCCCGTAGAATAAGTTTAAATAGAAGATAATAAATAAATAACTCTTAAAAAATAAAAGAACATGCTCACTAATTAGACCCACTAATTAACAACTTAAGCATGAAGTAAAAACATGGTTTGGTGGCCCACGTACACAACCAACTCAACTACACACTACACTTTGACTTATTCAAACTCCTAAGAAATAAGTAACTTCTAACAACTTCTAACACCCTCCCTTAAACTGATATTTGCATAAATCAGTTTAAGAAAAAAACTATACACAAATTTAAAAAACAAACTAAATTAAATTTGAAATTGGAGCACATTGTCATAATTGATAACTTCAAAAGTTTGAACTTGAAGAATTTTTGGTGGGCCCTTCAGTATCTAGAGCTGAACTTGGTAACTTTTGCTCAACAATCTTTTTTGAAGCATACACTATTTGGAATTAGGTCTAAAATTACTAAAATATCCATAATAACTAAATTGAAACACCTACCTACACACCTTTTTTCCTCGATAAATAGGTAAAAATAAAAATAAAAATAGGGGATATATATATATATATATATATATATATATAAAAGAATAAAAAGAGCATAAAAATGTTAAAAAGTAATAAATAACATGGGAAAATAGAAAAATAGAAAAAAGTAAAAAAAGAAAGTGAAAAAAAATTAAAACTGATAAAAACAAAAATAGTATATAAAAACAAGAAAATAACAAGAAAAATAAAATAAAATAAAATAAGATAAAAAAACTAAAAACAGGGGAAAAAACAAAAAAATGAAGAAAAAATACAAAAAAAAAACTAGATAAAAATAAAAAATAAAAAATAAAAAAGGGGAAAATATCAACAACAAAAAAGATGAAAAAAAGAAGAAGAAAAAAGTTTTAAAAATGATTAAAAAAACTATAAAAAAAAGTATATAAAAAACATAAAAATAAGAAAAAAACATAAAAAGTAGATAAGAAAAGGAAAAACAAAAATATAAAGAAAAAGAGAGAGAGAGAGAGAGAGAGAGAAAAGAAGATAACAAACAAACAATATATATATATATATATATATATATATATATATATATAACAAAAAAAGTTAAAATTTAAAAACATAAAAAAACGTAAAAAGATTAGTTTTTTAAAAACAAGGGGGAAAAGGAAAAAAAGAAAAACAGGAAAAAAATGAAGATAACAATATATATATAATTTACTTTATAATCCATCAAATTATCTTTTTTTTAGTTAAAATTATGATGTGAGGACAATAATAAAAAAACATGAACAAAAGTGTTTAATCTAATAGACATAACTATTGTAAAATAAACAAGTGCATACTTAAATTTTACAGGTTTAGTAATCTGACTTAATTCGACTGAATTTATTATCTAACCTTAATTCCGATTGAATTTTTAATCTGCCAAATTCAACTGTTGAGAAATAAATGAAATAGAAAACTGAAAACACTTAAAAGAGAGAGAGAATCGAATTGAATTGGAAAAATTACTTGCTACATTGACTCCCATAGGATAAGTTTAAATAGAAGATAACAAATAACTAACTCCTAGAAAATAGAAGAACATGCCACTAACTAGACCCACTAATTAACAACTTAAGCATGAAATAAGTGGCCCACGTACACAACCAACTCAATTACAAACTACACTTTGACTTATTCAAACTCCTAAGAAATAAGTAACTTCTAACAACTTCTAACACCTTCTCTTAAACTGAACTGATTTAAACTGATATCTGCAGAAATCAGTTTAAGAAAAAACTTCACACAAATTTAAAAAATAAACTAAATTAAATTTGAAATTGGAGCACATCTGTCCAGACTTCTCAATTTCATGGAACACTTCTCTCCGTACACTGATACACTTCTCACTATTTAATCTCAAAGCAAAATTTCTTCTGATACCATGTTTGTTGTCTCATCTTTGAATCAACAATCTTTTGCTTTATGCCCAAATCTCTTACACTGAAATAATTGTGGCTTACCTTTATGTCAACACTTATTTTCTTCATGATTGGTCTTCTTACAAATGCTACAGGAAGAGTACTTGTCTTTTTGTTTTACAAAAATTGATATTTCATCGTTAACCCTTTCAGATCTGATGACTGCTCTTTGCTCTTGTGCTTGTAACTTGCCTAATAACTCAACAATTGTAAGAGACTTCAAGTTGTGCGATTCTTCAATTGCTGATATTTTAGGCTCAAACATATCAGGGATACTAACCAAAATCTTTTCAACAACACGATGTTCTGAAAAGTCTTCACCAAGTAGTCTAATTTGATTGACTATCTCCATTAATTTTGAAGAGTAGTCCTTCAATTTTTCACCTTCTTTTAGCCGAAGCATCTTGAATTCACGTTTGAGACCCAAAAGCTTGACTGATTTAACCCTCTCATTGCCTTCAAATTCTTCTTTAAGTTTATCCTAGGCTTCTTTGGGTGATTCACAAGCAATTATTCTTGTGAAAATTATCTCTGATATTGCACCATGTATGTAAGTGAGTGCCTTTGATTTCTTTGCCAAATCTTCTTCATATTTTTTGATCTGAGCTAGCGTAGGATTTTGGACAAGAGGTGTAGGATCAACTTCTCTTTCTACGACTTTTCATAGACTCAAAGCTTTAAAATGAGCCTTCATCTTGATAGCCCACATTTGATAGTTTTTCCCATTAAGATCAGGGAGCATTTGAGAAAAGGGATTTGATGCCATAGATAATTTTACGTGATTAAACTCTCATCCCTCTAGATCATATGGCTTTGATACCACTGTTGAGAAATAAATGAAATAGAAAACTAAAAACACTTAAAGAGAGATAGAATCGAATTGAATTGGAAAAAATACTTCTACATTGACTCCCGTAGGATAAGTTTAAATAGAAGATAATAAATAACTAACTCTTAAAAAATAGAAGAACATGCTCACTAATTAGACCCACTAATTAACAACTTAAGCATGAAGTAAAAACATGGTTTGGTGGCCCACGTACACAACCAACTCAACTACACACTACACTTTGACTTATTCAAACTCCTAAGAAATAAGTAACTTCTGACAACTTCTAACACCCTCCCTTAAACTGATATTTGCATAAATCAGTTTAAGAAAAAAACTACACACAAATTTAAAAAATAAACTAAATTAAATTTAAAATTGGAGCACGTTATCATAATTGATAACTTCAAAAGTTTGAACTTGAAGAATTTTTGGTGGGCCCTTCAGTATCTAGAGCTGAACTTGGTAACTTTTGCTCAACAATCTTTTTTGAAGCATACACTATTTGGAATTATTTATGGAAAACCCTACACCAAAGTATGAATTCTTTTTTCGAATTTATTATCCAACTTTTGCCAAAAATATGAAAACCCTACAATCGGCAATCTTTTGCCAAAAATATTTAATCTAATAGTCATACTTATTGTAAAACAAACAAGTGCATATTTAAATTTTACAGAATTAGTAATCTGATTTAATTCGACTGAATTTATTATCCAACTTTAATTCCGATTGAATTTTTAATCTGCCAAATTCAATCTCCAAAACACACATAAATTTATACATTTACCATGGATGGATGTGACTTTCAATCTCTTTCTATGTCTACTTACACAACCAATATCATGTGCGGAATCCACTATATTTCAAAAGTAATGCAACTTTATCAGACCATCAGACAACTGACAACAATCATACAAATATACCATTGAAACATTTTTTTATGGTGCATTGTAGCCATCTTAAAATTTTTACTTTTACTTTTTATTTTTACTGAAATCTCACCGTTATTTCTATCAATTCTGTCAGTAATTGCTAGCGCTTTGGGTCGGTGTCAATCGGCCTTTTTTGTCCACTTGTTTAATGAGTAGTGGTACGAGTACCTTAATATTGCGCCCCAAATGCACACTTGGGTGAGGTGGAGCATTTGGATTGGCTGGGTGTGGGGTCCACTCACTCGTGTGCATTTGGGGTGCAATATTGGGGTTACCCATATCATTTTCCCTTGTTTAATTAAGCGGCAGAAAGTAGTAATGTGATTAAGTTCTTGTAGCAAAAACAAAGACATTGTTTAAAAAAATATATATTAAATATTTATTTAACTATCCCAAACAACTCAAGCAGTTTATTGGTATTATTTTCTATTTTTAATTAAAAAATGAAAACACTTAATTTTTTTTATAGATTTTTTAGCTAGTTCAAACGGGACCTTAACAAAAAAAAAATGCATCGAACAATTCATTTTTAGAAAGATATTGCTACTATAGGGACAAGTGGGGTCAATTGACCAAATTAAAAAAAAATTATACTATTTTTTAATATAATTTATTATAAATATAATTTTGACCTCATAAAAAGTAATAATTTATCCTATAAACATAAATTATGACTCTTTTAACACCTCTGAACCTTCATTCTGACTTTGCTTCTTGTTAGCATTTTGCTCCTTTGGAATTTAGTGTAATTATCAAAAAGAACAAAAAAACCCCACTTTTATATATATATATATATATATATATATATATATATATATATATAAATGAGTGGGGTTGGTACATTTTTGTTCTTTTTGACCTAATTTGTTAATTAACATATAAAGAAATAGAAGAATACGAGTAGACACTAAAAGTGACTTTTTTCTTTGCTTTTACGTCAAATTAGCCAAACAGTGCCTTAACTTTTCTCAGTGGATGCTCTTGTCTCTATTTAGAGTTTGCTGATTAATGGTAGAGGCCAGTACAATTGTTCAATAGATGCGCATTATAGCAGCAGCTCGTCGACGAGTCAGTGCAAATTGACGGGAGCGGAACAGTGCGCACCCCAGGTCCTAAGGGTTCTCCCAAACAAAACCTACAGGATCCGCGTGGCCAGTGCTACGGCACTCTCTGCTCTCAACTTGGCGATTGGGGTAACAAATTACTCTCTCTCTCTCTCTCTAGATATCTAGATGAGCGTATTATAAAAATCTCAAAAGTTCACATAATCACAATAAAGTATTTTACTACAAAAAAATAATGATATTTAATGATAGGGGTAATCACACACACACAAAAAAAAGTCTAGTAGTTTTAATTTTAACAAAATTAAACATTGAAGTTTTAATATCATCTATCAGTCTCCGTCCACCTAGAATTGACAGAATCAAAAAACGATGTTTGTTCAATGTTTTCCCCCTTCTAAAACCCTTATCGATTCAATTATGGCTTATTTCTGAGCAAAACTCTAAAAAATCGGCATAAATTGGGTCAAAAAAAGAATGTATCTTGAGTACAAATAGAGAATCTTAGCTTCGATTAGGAATTTTAAAGAGAAAAAACATCAAACGACGTTATTTTTTAAAATTTTGGGTGAGTACCAGTTGGTTCCGTTAACCCTATATGGACAGAGATTGACATATGACTTTAATTGTGAACGGATTCAAACTGCATGACTCAATTTGTTAAAATTAAAATTATAAAATTTAATTTACTACTGGGCTCGAACCTTAGAAATTTATTTTGTAATTTCCTCTTAATGATTTTGACATAAAAAAATAATGGTATAATAACATGACTGTTTTAATTTTAAAATTGCTACTTTAATGTCATTTGATGCTAATTTTTGTATACAAATTTAGGTGGGTGTCATTTTTATATATACACACACAAAAAAAGAGAACACATTCCATTTCACTGTCATTGGGCCCAAATGTTTTAGTGGGCATTTCAGCTCTCATTGCCTTTCCCTAACACTTTAGCTGGTTATTATTTTATGGTTTATTATAATATAAACAGTAAATTTCATTGACTTCCTTTGATCTCAATGATAAATACAATCACCGTCTCTGTAATTTTTAAAATTATACTGATTTTTTATACTTTTAAAACTATTGTCAAAAATCCCCTCTTGAGCTAATTTTTATGCCAAAATAATAAGATTGTCCTTATATTTATGGCTTTCAAATTTTTTTTTTCTCAGTATAACAATTAAAGTAAATAAATATTTTTTAAAAAAAATAATAATAAAATTTATTCTTTAAGTCTTTTAAGATTAAGAGCACTTAAAAAGTAAAATATTTGAATCAATTTACAAATAAAATTCTTCTTGAGAACAAAATTTTATTTTTAAGTACGTTTTGATTAAGAGTATTTCAAAATAAATTATTTATATCAATTTTTTTAAAAAAAAACTTACTTATTGATAAAATATGAAAATAGAATAGTTATTTTGAGAAAAGCTATTCTATTTTAAAATATAATAGGTGTTATGAGATAAAAAGAGAATGCTTATTTTATTTTAATTAGTGTATTGAAAAAAAAATGAAAGTCATAAACACAAGGGCAATCTTATCGTTTTTGCATAAAAAAAAACTCTATGGAGGAATGTTGACAATAGTTTCAAAAGTAAGAGATGTCAATATAATTTTTAAAATATCAAAATTAGAAACCTTTCAATGAAATTTACCAAAATATAAATGTTTATACGTTTTCAACCCGAAAACAATTATTGAAATGTTAGACTATGAGATCAATTTCTAAAAATACCAAAAAAAATAGTGAAAAATGCAATAATGTATTTCAACGAAGAAACTATTTTGATGTAGTACCACCCAGAAGTTACTTATGTAAAAGGATGGACATAAAAATACCATAAAATTTTGATTTGGGGTTGATTTTATGGTATTATTTTGTTAACATGTACACACACGTATGTGTAGATGGAGAGAGAAAGAGGGAGAGGGAGGATTATTTTAATGGTGGATGTGTGCAGTGGCGGAACCAGATGATAGTTCAGGGGGGCCAAAGTGTAAAAAAAAATTAATATATTTCAGGGGGCTAAAGTGTAAAAAAAAATTATAATTTCTTGAAAGTCAGGGGGCTCCAGCCCCTGTTGGCCCACCCCTGGGTCTGCCCCTGGATGTGTGTGTGTGTGAGAGAGTATTACGGTGGATGAGAGAGGAGGGTCAAAATGGGTATTAAATGAATTTTAATAGATGACATCATCATTTTCTGTTAGTTGACTTAACGGTCAATTGA
>BRYF01000015.1:6910000-6912500 GCA_030159135.1 Actinidia polygama | reverse complement strand
CCGGAATATTGCATATTTTAAACTCGTTATAAGTTTTCTTTTCACTTTGTTGCAAGGAACGACGGTTCCCTTTCTTTGGGGCAACCTTCTCCAATCCGTTTACCCTTTCCTTGAGTTTATTATCCTTCTACCAAATAGACCATTAGAGCTGGAACATATTTTAGTGTACCATCATTTTCCTCGTGCTCTTTCTGAACACTGCTTTTTTTTTTTGCTGGTGAGCTTTATTGCAAGCGTCGTGCTCCCAGCAGACATGTATACTTGAGCTCTCCTAGGGGTAGAAGCATTAGTTTGTGCAGTCCAAACGCATTTTTGTTCCCAAGAGGCAGGCACTGGGTCTGTTGCAGTTGAACATTTAAGTACATGGCTGATGCCTAATGTATCTATTCGGTCAATATCATGGAACTTTATATCAGTTCAGCAGCGATGAGCCATCATGCTTGGATAAAGACCTTCATTTGTGATGTGTAATACTTGGTGAAAACCGCTGTGCCTTCGTTTTCAGCGCCTCTGTTATTGCATCGAGGAGTTCACTTAATGCTGCATGTGTCGTGAAGATTCTGTACTTGCTATTCTTTATGTGGTACCAACCAAACCAGACTATGCCTTGTGTCTCAACTTAAGGGGTCGTTTGGCTGGCGGATATGTTAGGGGGATAAGTTTTAGAGGGGATAAATTTTGGTGGGGGATAACTTTTAATTTTGTTTGGATAAAATTTAGAATGGGTGGATAAGGGTGGGGGATAAGGAAGAAAATACATATAGAGAAACAAAATATAAAATATTTAGATATGAAAAATATATATTTTGTTTCTATATATATATAAAAATAAAAATATACATTTTGTTTCTCTTTATATATTTTTTTCCTTATCCTCCACCCCCTTATCCCCCCGGATAACTTTTAGTTAAGGTCTAAGCCACCCAAAAATTATCCGCCTTTATCCACCTGCTGGTCTAAAAATTATCCGGGGGGAAAAGTTATCCGCTAGCCAAACATCCGGGGGAAAAAGTTATCCGGGGTAAAAAATTATCCCTCCTCCTTATCCCCTTGCCAAACGGGCCCTAAGTGGGATAATCTTTGCTTGGTGTTGGGTAAAATTATTTTTTTACTCTATTTCTTTTGATAGATAATGTAATTCGCTAAAATCCATTTGGTGCAGCTCATGTACATGGAAAGTAGTGATTTTTCTAATGGTCTTTAATATTCTGTCTTTTTTATGCCAATGTCAGAGAGAGAATGTTCAGAGCGTGGAACCATCCCCTCCGAAGGAACCCACCTTCAAGTGTCCAGTTTGCATGAGCCAATTGGCCGAGGAGATGTCAACAAAGTGTGGTCATATATTCTGTAAGTTGTGCATTAAGGCCTCAATAGCTGCTCAGGGTAAATGCCCTACCTGTCGAAAAAAAATCACCATGAAAGATACCCATAGAGTCTACCTTCCTGCAACCAACTGAACAAGGTGTGTACTCGTTTTTCATTTATTTACTCATTTTTTGTGTTTATCTTTTGCTTTCCTAATCAATTTAAATATTGATTTTTGTGGGGCATGCACGGAGTATGAGAAGGGAAGAATTTAGGAACATTTAACCACGTAGGATTAATCTTATAGATCTCCTTGGAACAGTATAACGATACTTTTTAAAAAGTGTACTTTTAAAAACAATATGTAGAACTTGGTCATAGGTTTTGAGAGATGATTGAGGTCCGCATTGGTTTTATGTTCTTTATGTTTCCGTCCTTGGTTTTTGAGTTTGTATGTACGTTTCATGTGCTTTGTGAACCATGGTATATTTAAGATGCTTTTTCTATTTTCTTTTTTTTTTTAGTGTTTCTTTTTTCCCCCCCCCTTTTCTTGCCCTCTAATTCTTGATGTTTTCTGTTGTGAACCAGGAAGGTGCACAGAGGCTCATTTTGGAAATTCTTGTAGAGAATTGAATCAATGGTTTGGGTCGGTCTTATCTTCCAAACCATGACATTTATCATTTGGATTACGAAGTGGTACTGTGGGGGAATGTAAATTGTAAAATCTGTATTGGCATTGGTTCTTGGTTTGAAACAGTTACATCTGGTGGTTACTTATTTTTAGTTTGCTTTTATTTGCAAATTGCCTACCTAGAGCAAGATATAAGGTGTTGTATTTCGATAACTTATATTTTTTAGTAATAGAGTTATTTAAAGAAATCTTTTAACTTCGATATTTTTTTCTCCTTTTGAGTTTTTAAACTCAATAGAATTATAGAAGTATGCATGCATTTGGTGGCCTCTTATTCTGCTCATCCTTGTAACAGTTGGTTCAGTCGCCAGGCACAGAGGATTGGGTAGCGTAACTCTGTCCGAGTGTTGAATGGTCGAAATTCGTACCGGTTGGTTTGGTAGATGTGGTTTATATCATGGTGATCTTGTGTTGGAGTTATGCGGACGTGTTGATATGTATGTAAAAGAAGTATACATACTAAGCACTTGCTATCTGCAGCACTGCACCTTCAGCAATTGGTTC
>BRYF01000015.1:6877500-6880000 GCA_030159135.1 Actinidia polygama | reverse complement strand
TCCCACTGTTGTTATCCAATCAATAAACAAGGTTTCCAGTTCACAATTATGTTGTGCTTGACCGAACCAGAAACCAGTTCAGTTTGATCTTATTTATTTACAAGTGAGAAAAGAAAATAAAGGATTACTAAAGTTAATAAGTGAGAAGAACAAAAAAATGCGTTTTCACTCTGGCTTGTTTGGATAATCAAGTAGGCATGTCTCCTACCATGCAATGGAGTGAATTCCCTCTCTCTCTCTCAAAACTATGCGATGGGAATGGTCAGCGAAACTCCAGTGAACCAAAAAAACGACAACAGAAAAGAAACATTTTCTCTTCCTTTCCTTTGTTTTCCAGGCAGCCAAACAGAGCATCGATGAAAGAAAATAACAAACACAAACATGGCATTTTGACTATTATCCAGTTTCGTACAATCACAAGAAAAAAGTTAGATTAGATTCACCTAAGTACATACTATAACGACGCAAACAATTAAACAAAAAAAAATAGACGAATAAAAAACCCTAATTTGCATGTATGACAGAGAGAGAAGGAAGCTTAGCTCACACCCGAGAGGGAGAGAGAAGGATCGAAAGGAAATTTGAAAGAAACCCTAAATTGAGTTCAGTGCGGAGAGGTTCGTCAATGGAGGAATCGAGTCGACTACCATCTACATCGTCTGTATAAGCTTTGGTCCAATTTTATTTGGATAAGTTACATTAAATCCCCTAAAGTATTAGCTATTTATGATTTCACCCCTAACGTATAAACTCAGACGCTTAACCCCCTTCACCTAAATAAATTCAAAATGCTTAACACACCATTAAGAGAAGCTTGCAATTTATCTTTTCGTCCTTGAGCATCACCCACACCATTATCTTCCTCAACCAATCATCCATTTTTTCTTTATTTACTTCTCTTAAACCCTTCAACTCACATCACCACATCCTAAAAAAAAATCCTATTATATCCACCCGAAGTCACCCCGAATAGCATCTAAAAACCATTTCAACCCCAATTACCTCACACTTTGCCACCACCACGTTCTACTGAAGTGGGAATTGGTTTTTAGAAAGGGGGAATTTGTAATGATAAGAATAATGAAGATCTTTGCCTGCAAAGTACAAGGGGGGATTGGGCAAAGCCCAATTTCATCACCAAATTATTTTCTAATGCAGTTTTCATCACCCAGATGTGTTAACCCAATCTGGTTGCTCATGCTTCGAATCACATGGTATGGGGAGGGGAATAAAGAAAGGTGTGGCGACACTGCTTTGGTGGGCGTTGATATTGGCAGGTTGTATACTTATATGTAGAGATTTGGTATGTTAAGACCCAAAGAGAGAAAGATCTTAAAGTCATGTTTGGTTGGCTATGACAATTAATAGTCAATAAGTTAAAGGCATTTTAGCTGTGTGACCACGTTTAGACACTCTTGTGTTGGTCACGTGATAGGTTTCCATCCAAAATCGTAAAAAGATCCCTAATTAAGGGGTTTTAGTGTAACAATTCAAGTACACAAGGGGGTTAAGTGTCTGAGTTTATACATTAGGGGGGCAACTCGAGAAATTATCCACAATTGAGGAGTTTAATATAATTTGTCTATTTTTGTAAAAAACTATCTACAGTAAAAATTGAGAAAAAATAATTAATTTAAAGAAGATATAAAAATAAAAAATTAAGAATAATAAGTTTCATGCTTTATTTTTCTTGATTTGCACTTTTTTTATTGGCTCATTTCACGTAGTAAATATAAAAAGTGAGTATAATTAAATAAAATAAGAGTACAAAATCACTATTCAAAAATAAAGAAGTATTTTATTAAATTATAAAAAATAGTATTTAAACGTAAGTGTCAATCTTAAATTCAATTTCTATACAACCCACATTACACTGGGGACGATGCTACAATCTGCATTGATTTTTTAAAAATCGAGTAACGTAATGATTTATACACTATTTTTTCATCAAATATATTATATTTTTTGCTTTATTGTGCAACATTTTTACAAATACCTAAACTATTCTTGAAGAATAAAGAAGTAAGAGTGTAATAGTATGAAAAAATAGAATTTTGAGAATTAAAAAAAATATTAGTGCCATGTATGGTTGAAAGATTATGTCTCGTGTGATAAGACAATTCCAAATAATCCTTTATAATACTTCCATACTTAGACTCCGTTTGGTAATGCTTAAAAGTCAAGTTTTTTTTAAGCTTGCTATTAAAAAAGTCAAAAAGAATTTGCTTTTTTATTATTTTGATTTTACTTTAATTAAAAATAAATAAAAAACACAAAAAAGTCAATTTTCTGTCTTTTTTTGCTTATAAACTTAAAAAAACTAGCCGAAAAAAGTGGTACCATACGGAGTCTTATTATTATGTAATTCTGAAAGTGAGATTGTATACCATATTACTAATTTTAGCAAGTGAGATTGTATACCATATTACTAATTTTAGCCCTTTTTATCACTACACAAGGAATTATCCTTAACCCATAGAGATTGTGAGCTTAAATAAGG
>BRYF01000015.1:6845000-6847500 GCA_030159135.1 Actinidia polygama | reverse complement strand
TGTTGATCATTTTATAGAGTTTGTTGAGCATATACATGACTTGTGCAAAAAATCAAGTCAATCGACTAGTCAAGTAATCGGATGACATTTGTCTTATAGTATATTCAAAAAATCATACGTGTCATCTATTTTTTTCTTCAAATAAATGTATCTGGATCACGTGACTACTAATGTTGGGGGAATTTAATTTTTTCTATGGATGATTTACTCAATGAACCCTAACAAATTAATGGTTTTGATCATTAAAATAAACTTAATTAAAACGAACGTACTTTATAAGCATTACAAGAGTCCAAAACCAAACCGTAATATTTTAAGCAGAATAGATCTTACTGTTTAAAGCAATAGAAACTTAGGGGCAATAGAAACTTAGGGTTGGTTATGTTCACTTGGCCATATTTGTTTTCTATTAGTTCCATGAATAAATAAACGAGTAAGATAATACATTCATAATAAATAAAATGAAAGGTAAATATGTAATTTTGCATATTGAAAAAGTTATTTAATTGAGATGGGTGTAGGTGACAGATCACTGTGGTGGGAAGGGGGATGAGGGACAATTTGGGGAATGAAGAGGTTCGTGTAGGGTACACCAAATTCTTGGATTATTATTAAGAGGGTTGGGTTGGTTGGTGGCAAGCTGAGGGAGCAAGACGAATTGAGAGAGAGAGAGAGAGCACCGACGAAGCGGTGATTGGATGGGCGACCTGCCATATAAGCGTGTAGATAACGTCCCAGCAGTGCTACGACCTCTAATTTTAAATTAAGAAAAAATCTTGAAATTTAATATACATATTCATATATTGATTTGAGTGTTTAAGTTTACGTAACAAAGAAATTTTGTATTATTAATTTTTTAATTAATAATACAAATAATTTAATATACATATCCATATATTGATTTGACACGTTTAGGCCAAACTTGCCAAATTTTAGACTTGGAAAATCAACTAAGTTAGTCTAATCCACAAGTAAATATCGGTTATAACTAGGGGTGCACACGAGATGGGTTGGGCAGATTGGGTCTGGGTCAGACCCAGAACTGATCAAAACCGATCCGATCATTCACGGTTTTAGATTTTTGGATTCAGACCGATTCAACCATTTGAAAAAACCGAACCAAATCGCTCGAATCCGGTTGGATTCGGTTCGATTCATTGGTGCTCCGTTTTTGGGTCAGATCTGGGTCGGAGCTGGATAACATAGGTAATAATCTAGTGTTGTGAGTGTACTGTATGTCTATAGGATCGGTTCTAGAGTTCGGTTCTCAATTCGGTTCTCTCGATCCGGGGCGGGGAGGTTCGAGGTAAAATAATTTATAGACTCGAGAACCGAACCAACCCAGTTGAGTCTAGAATTTTCAGACCTAGAACCGAACCGAGAGCATGGTAGAACCGAACCAACCCGATCCAATGAGGTTGATTCGGTTCGATTTTCAGGTCCGACGAGTATATTATGCACCCCTAGTTATAACGACGATATTACCTAACAATAATATTTTCAGTCTATGAAATATTATTATTGAAATTGGTGGGAGACCAGCTAAATTTTATTTATAATTTATTATTGATTGGAGATGCTACGTAAAATGATGTTATTATTGTACTCAATATTTATTCTTAACCCACCCCCTTTCCGACCCGTTCTCTTGTTAATGATTTTACAAAGGGTAGTGCTATGGGTACTCCTAAGTTGCACCCCAAATGCATACCTGGGTGAGGTGGAGCATTTGGATTGGTTGGGTGTGGGGTCCACCCAGTCATTTCAGCCAAACCAAATGCTCCACCTCACCCAGGTGTGTATTTGAGATGCAACTTAGGGATACCCATAACATTTTCTTTTTACAAAAGTTCTATTAGCTTGAATTTTTAAGATGAAAAATTATGGTTTCCAAATACATATTGCAAAAATTAAACCTGGGAAAGCTAACAGTTCATTCTTTTGTTTCCTCCCACTTTTTGTTGACTGTAGAGGGATGACTCCCCAATTCAGTGTAGCAAGACATAGCTAAATAGTAAGATGGTTACAGCCCGTTTGGCAGTCGGAAATGATTTTAGTGAATTTGAAATGAGGGAGAATTTATAATAAGATGGGACCCACCTTTTAAGAAGGGTGAATTTGTAGTTTGATGTTTGGATGTGTTTTGGAGAAAAGGAATTTGAAAGTTGGATAAGATGTAAAAAGACAAAATTACACTCACTTCATTAATTAGTTGTTAATATTAAATATAATCTCATTTAATTAAATAAAACATATTAATTAATATTTAGATGCTTAGAATAAAACTTTTCACTTGAAATATTAATATATAATTTAAACATATATAATTCGAATGTTTTTAGTTAAATTATTCAAAATTAATTATCCTAAGCCACCCTATTACTTTTCACTTTCAAATATATATGCATCAAATACCCACAACCTCAAATTACGTAAAGTAACACAAAATAAAACTTTAAGGTTCATTAGCATACCTTTGATTCAAAAAAATCTAGTATAT
>BRYF01000015.1:6730000-6740000 GCA_030159135.1 Actinidia polygama | reverse complement strand
GAAAGCGCAGCAGGCATTTACTAAAAATTACTACGCAAAGTAATTTTTTGTAATCATCCTTTTTTGTTCGAGTGGGAGCAATGGCGTCAGAGAAAGAGTCCAAAATTTCTCAGTTTGACGGCACAAATTTTGGATTCTGGAAAATGCAAATAGAAGACAGCTTGTACCAGAAAGATCTTTATTTACCTTTGGGTGACAAACCAATGGAAATGAAAGATTCAGATTGGGAGCTGCTGGACCGGAAAGCTCTCGGAACCATAAGGCTATCACTGTCAAAGTCAGTAGCCTACAACATTAAAAATGAGAAGACAACTGCGTCTCTCATGGCGGCCCTCTCCAGTATGTACGAACAGCCTTCTGCAGCAAATAAAATTCATCTAATAAAGAAGTTATTTACTATGACGATGTCAGAAGGAGCACAATTCAGAGAACATCTCAGCGTGTTCAAAGAAGTGACGGACCAGTTAGAGGCGGTGGACATGTCTTTCACTGATGAGATACGTGCCTGTTTAATTCTCGGACAGTTGCCTGAGAGTTGGAAAGGCACAGTTACTGCAATCAGCGGATCTGCAGGAAAGACAAAACTGAAGTTTGATGATGTAGTTAGCACAATTATGACTGAAGAAATTCGAAATCAGTCAAATGGTGCTTCCACCTCGACGTCAGCTTTAAACGTAGAAAGCAGAGGCAGAGATTCAAACAGGAGCGGAGGGCGCAACAGGTTCAAATCCAGAAATGGAAGGTCGCAATCTCGAAATCCCAAAAATTTCAACAATTCAAATCAGAACCAGAAGGTGATCGAATGTTGGAACTGTGGCAAGACCGGGCACTACAAAAATCAGTGTAGATCCCCGAAGAAAGAAAAAGAAGGAAAGACGGAAGCAAACATCGTAGCAGAAGAGACAGACGATGCACTGATATGCTCTTTGGAGAACAAGTCGGAGTCATGGGTGTTAGACTCCGGAGCCTCCTTCCATGCTACCTCCAACAAAGAACTCTTAATGAGTTATTCTCCAGGCAACCTTGGCAAGGTATACCTTGGTGATGATCAGCCTTGTGACGTGGTTGGCAAGGGCGATGTACAGATCAAGCTGAACGGATCTGTGTGGAAGCTAAGGGATGTGAGACACATTCCTGACTTAAGGAAAAATCTGATCTCAGTAGGTCAGTTAGCAACCGAAGGTTATGTCACAACCTTCAATGGCAATTCTTGGAAAGTTTCCAGAGGTGCAATGACAGTTGCTCGTGGCCAGAAGAGTGGTACACTCTATATGACAGCAAACACTTGTGGGTCAATTGCAGTTGCAGACAGCAAGGACGATCCAAACCTATGGCACTAGAGACTTGGTCACATGAGTGACAAGGGGCTCAAGATCATGCACTCCAAGGGGAAACTACCAGACCTATAGTCAGTTGACACTAACTTATGTGAAAGCTGTATCTTTGGGAAGCAGAAGAGAGTTAGCTTCATAAAGAATGGCAGACCGCCTAAGCAAGAAAAGCTTGAGCTAGTTCACACGGATGTTTGGGGCCCAGCTACTGTCTCATCCATTGGCGGGAAGTCATACTTTGTGACTTTCATTGACGACCATTCCAGGAAGCTGTGGGTTTATTTCTTGAGATACAAATCAGAAGTGTTCGAAGTATTCAAGAAGTGGAAAGTCATGGTGGAAAATGAGACAGGCCTAAAAATCAAGAAGTTGAGATCCGACAATGGTGGTGAATATGATGACACCGGGTTCAAGAAGTTCTGTTATGAAAATGGCATCAGACTAGAGAGGACTGTGCAAGGGACACCGCAACAGAATGGCGTAGCAGAACGAATGAACCGAACATTGACTGAGAGAGCCAGAAGCATGCGGATACATGCAGGATTGCCCAAGCAGTTCTGGGCAGAGGCAGTCAACACAGCAGCCTACTTGATCAACCGAGGACCATCAGTTCCGCTAGAGCACAGAATACCAGAGGAGGTTTGGAGCGAAAAAGAGGTAAAACTTTCACACTTGAAAGTTTTTGGTTGTGTATCATATGTGCATATTAGTGATCAGGCTAGGGGAAAGCTTGACCCTAAGTCACTAAAATGCACCTTCATCGGATATGGTGGAGATGAATTTGGGTATAAATTCTGGAATGACCAGACCAAGAAGGTGATCAGAAGTCGAGACGTGATATTCAATGAGAGGGTGATGTACAAAGACAGAGATGCACTACAGTCTAGTGGTGTAACACTGGGTGATCCTATGTACGTTGATCCAGATGATATCCCAGATAAAATTAAAGTGCAACAAGCAAATGAGAGTCCTCAGTTAGAGGAACAGACACCCCAGAGTAGTACACAACAGACTGATCCACCACAGTGTTCATCTCCATCTCCTATACTAAGGAGATCTTCACGGCCTCTTGTACCAAACAGAAAGTACATGAATTATTTACTACTCACTGATGCTGGAGAACCTGAATGCTACGATGAAGCATGTCAGGTGGAGGATGCTAGCAAGTGGGAGTTTGCAATGAAAGAAGAGATGAAGTCCCTTATCTCTAACAAGACATGGGAGCTAGCTGAGTTACCCGTGGGAAAGAAAGCCTTACACAACAAATGGGTGTATCGAGTCAAGGAGGAACATGACGGTTCCAAGAGGTACAAGGCAAGACTTGTAGCCAAAGGCTTCCAGCAGAAAGAAGGAATCGACTACACCGACATATTTTCACCGGTTGTGAAACTGACTACCATTCGGTCAGTTTTAAGTATTGTTGCAGCAGAAGACTTGCACCTTGAGCAGTTAGATGTAAAAACTGCTTTCCTCCATGGTGATCTTGAGGAAGAGATATACATGCAGCAGCCGGAGGGTTTCTCAGAAAATGGAAATGAGAAGCTCGTGTGTAAATTGAAGAAGAGCTTGTATGGATTGAAACAGGCTCCAAGGCAGTGGTATAAAAAGTTTGACAGGTTTATGCAGACAAACAACTATTTCAGATGCAATGCTGACCATTGCTGCTACTTCAAAAGATTTGAGTCCAGCTACATTATTTTGCTACTTTATGTCGATGACATGTTAGTAGCAGGATCCGACATGGGCGAAATCAGAAAATTGAAGAAGCAACTGTCGAGTGAGTTCGACATGAAGGACTTGGGCGCAGCAAAGCAGATTCTTGGGATGAGAATCAACAGAGACAAGCCAAATGGTACTTTGCAGTTATCTCAGGTGGAGTACATTGGGCGTGTTCTGAAAAGGTTCAGCATGAGTGATGCTAAGGCAGTTAGTACACCTTTGGTTAGTCACTTTCGACTATCCAAGGAACAGACACCCAAGACGGAGGAAGAAAGGAACTTCATGGCTAAGGTTCCATATGCCTCAGCCATTGGAAGTCTCATGTACACCATGGTTTGCACAAGACCAGATATTGCTCATGCAGTGGGAGCTGTGAGCAGATTCATGACTAATCCTGGAAAGCAACACTGGGAAGCAGTCAAGTGGATACTAAGGTATCTACGAGGCACCACTGAAAAATGCTTATGTTTCAGAAAAGGAGAATTGAGACTACAAGGCTTTGTAGACTCGGACTTTGCTGGTGAGGTAGACAATAGGAGGAGTACTACCGGTTACATCTTCACGGTGGGTACTACAGCAGTTAGTTGGGCATCACAATTGCAAAAGATCGTTGCCTTATCTACTATAGAGGCAGAATACGTAGCAGTGACCGAGGCCAGCAAGGAGATGATCTGGTTACAGGGATTGTTAGCAGAATTGGGTCTAAAACAGATGAAGAATATTTTGCACAGTGACAGTCAGAGTGCTATACATCTGGCAAAGAATTCAGCATTTCATTCAAGGACCAAGCATATAGGACTTCGTTATCACTTCGTCAGATCTTTATTAGAAGATGGGGTGTTAATACTTGAGAAGATCCAGGGTAGTAAGAATCCAGCTGACATGTTAACCAAGATAGTTACTACAGAGAAACTGAAGCTGTGCTCAACTTCAGTAGGTCTTCAAGGATAGAAGACAAGAGAGTCTCACACCCAGCTCACTGATAGATGCGATGGATGAGTTGCAGTTCAAAAGTCTCCAAGTGGGAGATTGTTAAAGAATGGAGACTTTTGTGGATAATGGAGAATAAAGCCATGAAACATGCAACTCATGTTTTGTGGATAATGGAGAATAAAGTCATGAAACATGCAACTCATGTTTTGTGGATGATGGAGATAAAGCCATGAAACATGCAACTCATGTTTTGTGGAGATAAAGCCATGGAACATGCAATCCATGTTTTGTGAATAATGGAGACAAAACCCCACCACTCACCTATCTTTATGAATTTTATTTGTGCCCTCCATTTGCTATAAAAAGCCATCAAATGGCAAAGGAAGGATATGTGAAGAAGAATCACCTAGAGAGTAAGAGAAAAATTGCAAGTGTGCAATTTGAGAGCAATTGTAGGGAGAGAAAATAGTGTTGTGTTTGTGAGCCAAAAAAATACGGAGTGAGTATTTTTGAGTGTGGGTGATACACAGTGTGTGTTTGTGTGATACACAATTTGTAAACACAATATTTATTTAGTGAAAGTGGGTGTGAGCCGTGGACGTAGCCAAATTGGTGAACCACGTATATCCTCGTCTTGTGTCAATTTCTCTACATTCATTCTGTCCATTTGAATTGCATTTTATTTATTCTCTTGAGCCACTGAATCTCAAGGTCCTGGAAAAATCATTGGTGGAATTTAGCAGCGTCTAATTTCCCAACATTAAAAGCCTGTCCCCTTTGACATCGGTACAAGTCAAATAGACCTCAAAGAGAAAAATTCCCATATTTGTAGCAACTATGTTTGGGTTAGATGACTCTCTGCATAAACAGAAGTAATAAATCCCTTGTTTCACAAATTCAATGAGAAAGTGTTGCGAGTGTAAAGGTTGGACTGGTTTGTAGAACCTAATCACATCCCACTATTCCAAATTGTACTCATTCACAAATGCCACCTCCAATATTAACATATACGTGGGAGCGCTGCAACGTCCAATGACCATGATTTTTATGCAATAGACCTTTTTTTTAGCATCAGTGAAATACAGTCTCTCCACACCATAAGTTTTAGCAGGAATGCTAACTACCAGAAAATGATTTCTCATTTTTTTCCGTGGGAATGATGAGCCTGAGGTGCTTGATTCCTGTTTCCTTAAGTGTCAGCTGAAACAGAAAATTTCCCCAACACTTAGGCTCATCTTTTCTTCTTACACATAACGAGATTTTCTTATCTAATGTCATAGATATTTTTTGCCTAAGCAAGTATAGCTTTCATTTTGGTACATCAGAGTAGATAATAAATCTATGTGGCTCTTGTGGTTACAATTAAATCATTTTGGCTGAAGATTTTATTATTTAGATAATTAGTAAATTATTTCTATAATCCTGGTATCAAAGTGTGGATGATACCTATATTGTTCATTCTTGTTTTCTTTATCTTCAATTGTCAGTAGTGTTAGCATATGGTGGTGCAATGTGCTTTCTATTAGAACATACCCTTTTGAATACGTTTATGAAAAAAGTAATAGAGTGACACCACGTTGGTGCTTATCACTCTTCAGTACCCACTCCATGTGAAAACCAACAGAAGGAGATTCACACATTCAGGCATGTAGAAGTAGACCACCTCACGAAATTGCAAATTCTAAGCTCCGTGCAGTGAAATATTGGAGCTATGTTAGGAAAATAGGGGAAACAGAGCTATATTACACTCTTAATCTATAGTCCGAGGCAGCAAACTGGTTTCATCTTGAACCTTCTAGGCACAATTCGCTATTTCAACTAGGATCTTAATGGCTAAATATCCGTAATTATAGATTTGGAGGAACAAAACCTGGTTGCTACATGAATTATCTTTTTGTGGTTTAATTGTGGGAACGTAAAACAACTCGTAATGATCTTTGTATGCCGCTTTATTCAGGGCATTTAGAACAACTCTTAACTTTTATGTGTATTTGGATGACTAGAACCTAGTTGCTACATGACCCTGAAATGGCAATTGTATTTTATTATTATACATGAAAAATGCAACACGGTAACATGATCATGACAAGAGTTTTGAAGTGCATGAGACGTTGGCTCGTATTATTATTCCTGAGGCATAATGATCGCTTGCCTGACAGTAAGTGCTTCCTTTGTCGAATCTTCAATCTTTAATCTTATGAAGTTTCTTATGCTGATACGGATACTTGTTCCTAGCGTTGTGCAGACTTCAACGATCAATTTAAGCATACGAACCAATCTAAGAGTGCAAGGATTCCATCCAAGCCGTTAACAATAGGCAAGAATCTTGGAAGGTGACCGATATTCTTACATACGAGGAAATCTATCGGCACGTGATCCCTCATAAGGCCAAAAAGCTCAGAAAGATCAGACTCCCTCCTCTGCGCATCGAGGGTCGTGCTCTATGGCACAACACCTTCAGCTCAAAAAGTTCCAAAGTCGAGCTCAACACGAACCTTTCCCAAGCTGAAATCTGGGAAGAAGGCGTCACCTTAAGCTCGTCGAGCTACGTCTCTTCTAAATCTTCAAACAGTGAAGAGGAAGAAGGAGAGGAAGTAGTCAGCCAACTTGTGGTGATTAGGCGAAGGAATCGGGCACCTCCCTTAGTCTAGCCAAAGGTTCCTGCTGTTCCCATCTCTATTTCGAGTTCGAATAACAAACATTCAAATGATTTTGCCTTCGCACCACTCCAGTTCACAAGAGAGGTTGAGATAGCTCATTCCTTCAGGGAGGGTTACGATATAGACGCGAGCTCGGGCGAGATTAACATGGGAAGATTCAGGACTTTGGGCCAAAAGAATTATGTCCTGGCCGTCGGCCCCCTGCAATAGCTATTCCTCTTGTCATCCAGGTACCATTTCCATCTCCTGATTCAATTCCAGCATTGTCTACACAGGTATGGGTTGAACTGAGTTCATCAAAGAGGCCTCGCAAACATAAGGGGAGAGAGCTTGCGGCCAACCCTTCTAAAAAGTCCAAGAAGAAAATGTGGGGTACAAGCTTGGCCCATCTTCCTTCTTTGAGTGGGAATGCACCAAGCTATGAATGACTCGGTGAGCTGGTAAAAGTTTCTAATTGATCTCGCTTGAAGTCAATCAAACCATTTTAACCCGAGATCTCCTAGGCTCGATGGAAACACCCGACACATCAATGCATCCAAGTGGTTCTAGAGCACCATCATTTGTTTGAATTGACTGATGTGGGATCTCGGGTCCGACTTCCCATCGTACAGTGTAACCTTGGTGGCATAAATTTTTTTTTTTTTTTTTTTTTGGAGGGGGGGGTCCATTCCCTCGTTGTCTTGAGAGAATAGCGTTTGGTACCTCAGGACTAGTTCCCTTGGCACAGGCCAGATTGCGCAGGCTGCTGACCCAGTCGGGATGACGCCTTTACCCGATACCGTTGTAGTTCGGTTGTTGGGCTTATCGCAGATCGCCTCCTCGATTACGCTTGGCGTTAAGAATCTTGCAAAGATTTGTATTAGAGGGAGTTTGGCTGGGTGATACCCTCAGCTTGCTCGATGCAACGGATTTTCTATCGCTCTAGCTGTCCAGAATGGCACGGGATCCACGCTGCCTTCTATGTCGACCCTCCTGAGGTTGGGGGTTTGACTCTCTGATCCTTTCTTCAGATGATTCTGCATCTACCACTTGGGCTGGCTTCATCAACCTGTTGTCAACCAGGATTCGTGCCATTTTGGCTAGCTGGGTTTGCAGCCGTTCAATAGTTATGTCTCGGCTGTCTCCTCCTCTATGGAGCAACTGACCTGGATTCCACCTAGATGTAGCTCTCTTCGTCCTCTGGGTGTCATCCAGTAGTTTAACCCTCTGCCCTCAGGAGTTTTGGGTTCATGAGGGGTTTCCCTACAAGTTTCTCGACTACCGAAATGGTTGCTGCTTTGTGATACCCTCGAAACTGATTTCACAAATGTTTATAATCAATTTCCCACAAACGACGCCAATTGTGGGGTGTGTATTTATGAGATGAAAGAAATAAAATCGAGGATAGACATTTGCGGTGGTTCTGCATCGAAGCAAAGTCATTGCAGTTAATCACCAGTCGGTGATGCATCTAACTGCACCACAGAAATAGTGAGAATGGCCGTCGGAACTGTTTCCCAAAAATGGCTATCCGACAGTCGAGTTAGATGACCGAAAAGTGTATCTATAGAGAGAGTATGCATATGTTTCACCAAAGTGAATTCGTGTACCTTTGAAAGAAAAAAAGGTTGACTTTATATGGCATAGCTCGACGCATGCCTTGATGCGCTAGTTGACCTGTCACTGGACAAACTGTGGCTTGGGGCATATTCGTACGCGTCGATCGTTATGTTAGTGAGTAGGTAGCTGACCCAACCACGCTCCTAAGGCCTGGCTCATAGCCTATATTCGAACTACCGACGTCTCCATACGGGCGCGGGGGCTGTCAAAAGAAATTTCGCCGTGCAAGTTACCTTCTATCCCCTGACACGATTTGGGATCGCTGCCGATAGTTGCCCCTCGTCCAAACTCTGGCGGGGTCACTCCACTGAGCTTACTAAATAGCATCAGCTCGGGAATACTTGTGGCCTTAGCTCGGACAATTCTTGTGTTTGACAATGTCTCAACTGAGCTCCAGCGTAGGGGCCACCAAACTTGCTCCATAATGACAGCTCGGTGGCGGTGCCTATTCTAACAAGGCAGAATCGATAGTTATATATTTTATCCCCTCACAGTGTCTTATTCTCTCATGTGAAATAACAGTGTCGAGTCTACACGAGTTAAAACTATTAATAGAAAAGCAAAAACAAGAGCCATATTGTTGTAACAACATTCATTCCCAGTACTATCAAAAGCAAAGCTCTAAAAAATAACTCACCGAAGATATTAAGAGCAAAGCTCCTTCCTCCTCATTCACGTCGTCAGTCACCACCTCCACTTGTGCTATGTGACACCGCCTTTTCCTCTGTCACCTCCACCTCTTCCATCGTTTCTTGAAGGCCCTGATTGAGCCTGATCAGTCCCGGTCTCACCTCCTTTGAAAAATTCAGTGAGCAAGTTCCGTGAGTGTAAAGGCTGGATTGGTTTGTAGAACGTAATCACATCCCCGACTTCCAAATTGTACTCGTTTGCAATGGCCTTCTCAAATAATAACATGTACGTGGGAAAGCTAATCCCATAGACCATGATTTTTATGCACCAGAACTTGTTTTGAGCATAGGTGAAATACAGTCTCCATGCCATGAGTTTCAGCAGGAATGCCAACTACCGGAAAATGATTTCTCATTTCTTTTGTGGGAACGATGGGCCTTAGGTTCTTGATTCCCATTTCGGACAGTTTCAGCGGAAATAGAAAATTTTCCGGCTCGAACTAAGTAGTGCTAGTAATTTCCCGACCTCTTTTGACAAAATCAACCCTATAATGGTAATCTTGCGAAGGCGAGACAGGTCTATAGAAGCGAATCACATCCGTGGCTTCCAAGTTGCACAACTTAACTTGATGCTGCCACCACTCGCTCTATATCACGAAGACGGATTGTGAAATATCATAAGTGACCGTTACGACCAAATCAAGGTTTTCAGGTCCGGTAATCTTTATAGTCTCCGCGTAAGACTTTGACGATTTGCTAGAAGAAGGAAAATGGTCTAATGCTTGTTCCACCGGAATGTTTGATTATTAAAATTAATTTATTCAACGGTTGTAACCAAAATATTTGAGTAAAAATAAATATTTAAATAAACTTATCATAATAAGAAGAAAAAAATATAAAATTTTAACAATTACGCGTAAGAAGTGGTCTTTTTTTATATAAATATAGTGCTCGTGTTACTCGTTATAAAACAAACATATTACAGAACCTAAGAATGGCTTGAGAAATATTCACACCTCCTCCATCGTTTATGTGGCCATCGATTTATAATTCTGCTAATTTATTGTATAGATGATTGATCTTCTCAGTAGGTCTAACGAACTGAATGGTTCAGGTCATTGACTTGGGT